>BGNK01001254.1:0-10950 GCA_003297005.1 Symbiodinium sp. clade A Y106 | reverse complement strand
ACAGCTAGCTACTCCTCCAAGAGAGAGTGTCCAAGTGTGTATCCGACCGGCGTTCTGTCAAAGGGCCGGGCGTAGCCGCTTGAATGTCTTTGATACTGTTCTGATCAAGACCGTGAACATTGGAAAACCGATGCCCGTTTTGATCGACTTCCGACAAACTTGATTATTTAAACTTGATCTTCTCTTGAATGCATCTTGATTTCATCTTGAATGCATCTTGAATGCATCTTGATTACATCTTGAATGCATCTTGATCGCATTGATTGACATGAGGCCAGGACCCAAGCCTCAAAGGGGCAGGACCCGTACCCCCGACGACGCCTACGGCCAGGACNTGATCGCATTGATTGACATGAGGCCAGGACCCAAGCCTCAAAGGGGCAGGACCCGTACCCCCGACGACGCCTACGGCCAGGACCCAAGCCTTACACAAAAAAAGGGGCAGGACCCGTACTCCTGACGACAATACATGAGGCCAGGACCCAAGCCTCAATGGGGCCGGACCCTTACCCCAGACGGATCGCATTGATTGACATGCGGCCAGGACCCAAGCCTCAAACGGGCAGGACCCGTGCCCCCGACGACGCCTACGGCCAGGACCCAAGCCTTACACAAAAAAAGGGGCAGGACCCGTACCCCTGACGACAATACATGAGGCCAGGACCCAAACCTCAATGGGGCCGGACCCTTACCCCAGACGGATCGCATTGATTGACATGAGGCCAGGACCCAAGCCTCAAACGGGCAGGACCCGTACCCCCGACGACGCCTACGGCCAGGACCCAAGCCTTACAAAAAAAAGGGGCAGGACCCGTACCCCTGACGACAATACATGAGGCCAGGACCCAAGCCTCAATGGGGCCGGACCCTTGCCCCAGACGACACATTTTTCAAGGGCACCATGTCGTGGCTGCGGCTTTGGCCTGCGAAGCGTCATGACGAACCCTAAAAAAGAGGCATCATGATGGGGCTGCGGCATGGACCTGCGAACCATCATGATGACCCAGTTTGGCACACTACTCCCCAAAGGGGAGTAGGTGTGTGTGTACCCCTCTGATAACAAAGAGGTNAAAGAGGCATCATGATGGGGCTGCGGCATGGACCTGCGAACCATCATGATGACCCAGTTTGGCACACTACTCCCCAAAGGGGAGTAGGTGTGTGTGTACCCCTCTGATAACAAAGAGGTCTGTACAAACAGACAAAGCATGAGTGCAGGGGGCATGGGCCCAGGATGATGACCCATGCCAATGAAGCTAGTCATCCTGGGGGATACCCGGATTGGCCATCCGGGCGTACCTGCGAGTGCAATGGCAAGGGGCCAAGCCAAGAACCCCAGACGATTGTAACATACAGCTAGCTACTCCTCCAAGAGAGAGTGTCCAAGTGTGTGTGTGNGGCCATCCGGGCGTACCTGCGAGTGCAATGGCAAGGGGCCAAGCCAAGAACCCCAGACGATTGTAACATACAGCTAGCTACTCCTCCAAGAGAGAGTGTCCAAGTGTGTGTGTGTGTGTGTGTGTGTGTGCGTGCGGGTATGTGTGTGTGTGTGTGCGTGTTTCCTGACATGCAGCCTGTGGGTGCTTGGGTTCCGAGGGTTTGTGTTGGAACCCAGGGTAGAGCATCGGGCCATGCAAGATGCAAGCAGATGATTCAAGGGATGCAGGCTAAAGGCATCGTGGCTCCAGGGGCAATGGCCCTGACCCTGAGTTCGAAGTGCGCCCTGTCTTTGGCTATTAGTAGAGGCTCATTGACGTCCCGAAGCTCGTAAGCCAAGACTCCGAAGCCTCTGGCCCAGCTAACTCTACAACGAAAAGCCCAAACCCTAAAAGCCCTAAATTTTCAAGCCCTGGCCCCAAAAGGTGCCACCACAGTGGTATTCCGGCTGTAACAGGGAGAAGGCCCCTCCAGTGACTCGACCTGGAGCCAGGTTCATTTTCAGAAGTGCTATGGCGTCATGGGCGAGCTCTTTGAAGCGCACAACTATCTCAGGCCTGATCATACTTGGAGTTGCTTCAACCGCAAAGTCTCCAGGCCTCACCCCGAGATCCCAAGCTGAAGAACCCAAGTTCGGAAAAAAAACGAAGTCCTCCACTCTCGATTTGACCTGGAATCGCAGAATCAACACGCACCCATGGCCCAGGGACCTGGTGCCGGAGAAGGGCTTCAAGTTCCTCGACTTGGGCTGCGCGCGTGCCCCAGAAGGAATGCAGAGCTTTTGCAGCGGGCCTTAGGGGTCTTATTCGCATGGGCAGTCGCTCTGATCCCGGAAGCTAGAGCTGGCATACGGCAATGGGCATAGGCACAGATAAGCCTTCAAGGCAGTGTGATGTGGTCTGAAAGTTAGAGTTGAATTCTGAGGTGCTCCAAGATCTTGGGCCATCTTGGGCCCATGATCCCCCAAAGCCAGCACAAGCTGAAAATAGTCCCTGCACCGGCCTGGACCTCGCCCCTCCGACCCCTCGAGGCTCCTGGAGGTTTCAGCTCCTACCTCCTGGAAGACCCAAGGCCCGACAAAGGGTCGATTCGCATCCGTACAGGAGGATTTATACTCAGAGAGTCGGGGCTGGAAGATTCAGGTTTTGCGCAGCAACCCTTTCCATGATCCTGCTTCTATATGGCCTGCGTAGTCAGTTGACCTGGGAAGTGGGGCCCATGAGCCCATGCCTTCGACACGGGAAGATTCGGGAAGCTTGAGGCGCTAGGGTGATGGACGCTAGGGTGATGGAGGTTCCCTCCCCCGGTCCGATGTATTGGCAGTTCATCATCGTCAATCCACAGAACCTGACAGGGCCAAACCAAGCTTGCAAGGCAGTTCACGGCTGACCCTCGCCTTTAGTTGCGACATGTATTGGCAGCTCGTGTCGGGCAGTTCAAGGGTTCACTCTGTTCACTCTTGCAGGTGTCGCATGGGCTTTGGCGTTACTCTCCCGTCGACTGTGGGAGGCTTTCCAATGCGCAGAGCACTCAGGAGTGTGTTCCAGATGGAGCAGTACAGTAGAAGCCAGACTGTCGGAACAGTACATCGCAGAATTTGCTGTCGCTTCAGCAGTCGGGATCTGAGGTTTGCACCTTAGAGGTCTGAAGGGCCTTCAGGTCAATGGGGCAAAGCTCTAAGCTTGGAGCCGCCGCGAGGAGCCTTTGCTTAAGCGAGACTCGACAAGGCAAGACTTTGAAAGGCGACGGCGTTAAAGGCGTGCAGCGAAAGAGCCGGAGATCGTGCCGCGTGCCGTGCGCAATTCGATCAAGATTCCGTCCTCGTCAATCGTCAACCCTGAAGTGTAAACCCCTCGGCCTTGGACCCTAGATGCCATCTTGGCTCTCTGTTCCAGGTCTGCGGTCGCCGAACTTCCTGCTGCAACAAGGCGGGTGCCATTGTCAGCTACTCATGCTGCATGATTTGAAGCCACAATTTTTGTTTGAGGGACATCGTGTGCAAGACCCTCGGTTTGCCCGGACTTTAGACGTGAAGTTTAGGCTACTTAGAAGATCATGGGACTTAGTAAGTAGGTTATAACTGGGGCTACAAGTCCCCTAAGTGGGGTTAGCCCAATTATAACCTACATATAACCTTACTTACTAAGTCCAATGAACCTTTAAGTAGTGAACCCACAGTTTTCCCCTCGTGGCCTTCCCGCATCACCCCAGTCCCCAGCCAGTGGCGCAGAGCCAGGAGACCTGTTTGAGCTCGGGCCGCCGGGACCTCGAAGGATTTTGGAGTTGGAGATGCTGATGCTGAGAGTTGTCCGGGATGTCGCCCTGGAGCTGAAGTACACAAGGCTAAAGCACGCTGCAAAGCAGAGTGCAGCCATGTTGTATCGAATGGTACCACATGTAGCATATTTATTGTATGAGCCTGACACGGAGCCTAGATGCGAGATTTCTTCTCGCACTAGCTGATCTGCTTAGGTTTGAGTGGTGTGGCTATTCGGATCAGGAACTCTGACTGGTGCTTCAAGATACAGGTCCGGGTGCAAGATCTCGGTCTTGAGTAAAAGATGGATGCACAAGAAATTGAAAGCCTGGGGCACTGTGCGACAATTGAGTCGCATCTCCACATGGGACAGGGTTGTTCAAGTGTTGCTGACCGTACTAGCTTCTTGCAGGTGTGCATGCAGGAAGTGTTGTGCCCCAATATCTGTGCCGGAAGATGCCAGAAGCCAGACCACTGGGAGTACTGCCGGAGCAGCTCAGGGCGGACCTTGTCGCCAAGGAAGTTCACATCTGCATCTGTCCGCATCCCAGATTTTTCGGAGAGGAGCGCTGAGAAGCTAGGACTTGCTTCAGTGCTTAGGGCTTTGAGTCCACGTGCTTTGCTACTATAGCGGGCTTGCACACGCAGGGCCTCACAAGTATTCATTGAAGCACGGGCTGTCCTTTCACTATCTCTGGAGCAGCGGCTGTATCGCAAAATCCGAATGTCGGCAAACCAAGTTTCCGGATGTCCCCTCTTTCCTTGCCTTCGAGCCCTCGCAGATCTGTTCGAAGATGCTGTTGAACATTGATCATCGCCGGGGCAGTTCACAGGAAGCGGTGCATTCACTTGTGGTTTCCAATACCTCATGTCTCGAACCCACAAGTCTGGAACCCTCGAAACAACACGCTGCTCAATTTCGCTTTAGCCGCAGGTGATGCGCAGTACATGCGCAATGAGGTTGCCTGGGATGAGAGGCCTCTATTGGAATACATGTTGTGGAGATCCCCAAACCGTGAATGCCGAGTGATGCAGAATGTAGACTAGCTTTTGCTCATACACGTGAGTCTCTGTAGCCACTAGATCGGGGCGTGTGGCAGAAGGCTGGCTGCCTCTGCTCAGGACCCAAGGTTGAGAATGGTTTTGCTGCTGGTGCTTCTGCCAGGTACACAGGGGTGCGTTGCCGAAGCCACTCGGTAGCACGAAGGACCGGTTGCACAGAGTGTGCATTGCGCCATGGACCTTCGACCCCTCAGTTCCACCATCACCCAAAATTGCCCGTTACAGTAGGTCTCCTTAGCAACTGGCAACTTTGAAGTTGTAGATTTGTTTGGATTAAATGGTGACTGCTCTTTCTAAGGGTTGTACAGGTTCAGTTTGTAGCACTTGGAAGTAGCATGTTCCAACGTTTGAGCCCTTGTGTGCAGTGAAGTTTGAGATGTTGGGCCTGTGGGCTTTCTGTTTCAAGTTGTGCTCGGGTCTCAAGCTGGGGTTCTTTGGGAGCAATCTTAGACTTGTTTGCGCGTTTGTATGATGGAGATTCGAGCCTGGGAGTTTGGAGTTCATACCGGCTGAATTTCAAAGTTGTGATGGTCTTTGACGGGTCCTCACAAGCTGTAGGATTGTTGTTCCACTTTGAGCTTGGGAGTTGCTGCTTCATATTGCATGTTTCTTATTCGTGCTTGGCATTCTTGATCGTGCCTTTTGAATTTGTTTTGAGGCTGGGCCTCAACCCAATGAATCCAATGCAATGATCTTACATCCCCCCCCCAAGTCGAAGTCGGAGTAGCTGCGCTCCAGAGTTGACATGGACAACGCGCTTGAGCCCTGAAAGCTGAAACTCTTAAGTCTTAAGACTCTTAAGGCTTGGGCCTCGAGCCCTATGGTAGCCTCAGACACAAAAGCATCCTAAGCCCCGGGTTCTGAACACATCTGGCACCCTCTGAAAAAGCCTTGAGACCCTCAGCATCGCGAACACATGCAAATCCCGAGCTCTGCAGAATCCTGCCTAGGTAAGCAGCACGGCGTTTGGGCGTTGCTAGTCAAGCAATTCTGGCTTGGCCTGACAAGGCGCATTTGCTGAGTCGGATGCAGCGTCGCAGGTGGTGTTGGGGTGAGTTGGATCCAGCTGCTGTTGTTGCTGTTTGCGTTTCAGGCATTTCAAGCAATGCCCCGCTTCGAAGGCTTCTTGCAGGCGGCATGCTGATTTTCCGCTTCGGCTGGCGAGATGGACCTCCCGAGGAGCGAAGGGTTGGAGGGCGAGGTTTCAGCTCAAAATCAACCTTCTTGCCCACGAAAGAGATGCTTCTGACATACAGCCGAGCAGCAAGCTTGCATCGAAAAGCCTCCAGAACAAAAAGCAGGACCTGGCAACGGTTTGGTACAAGAAGCCTGGCGCACAGCTGCCACATGTGCGAAGACTTCACCTTGTCTGAGGTCAGGCCAGAGGGTTCGTTCTGTTGTCGTTCAGGCCACCAAACGCGTTAGGACCTTTGGGATTTGGGCAGTTCTTTGATGCAGGGATTACTTGATTATGTGGTTGTTTTGCTTCAATGGGGATAAATGTGCGAGATTCGGCGCAGCCACTACTCAATCCTGTGGAAAGGAGGTACCCAAGTCATCGGTGTGAGGCTGGTATTCTAAAGCATTCGATTCAGGTCCTGCAAAGGCGGTAACCGAGCCAACCTGGCGACTGCTTAGGATTTTGAAGCTAGATCATCTAGGCTTTCGGCGGTTTGCAGATTGTAGGCAGCACTTCGGCCATGAAATCAGCTACTGGCATTGCCCTTGCTCAGCGCAGAAACACATCGAACCCTTAGCCACAAGCAGCTTCTGTTTTTCTGAAGGCCCGGACGGCAAGCTCAGTAAATCCAAAAGCGATTGTGTAGGCAATCTCTTCCATCTGCCGCATCGTACTGTCAGAAGAAGCCGAGGTGCACGTTGAGACTGTTCGCCTTACTTCACGACCTGTTTAAACAGGTGCTTGGGGAAGGGAGGGCACCAGGGTCCTCCTTCGCGATGGTTTTGAGATCCTGTGCTGCTGTGCCATGCCTGTCACTGTCATTGCTGAAGCCAGATGTGCTCACACGCAAGCAGACACCGAACACTGGGAAGCCGATTCGATCTGGTTCTTCAAACGGATTGAAGTTTCTGCCCCTGGTGAAACCCAGACACAAACATCAAAGCCTCCAGCCTCAAAATCAGTATGCTCATTTATGCTCAGAACTCAAACACTGGTACAAGCTTCATTGAAGCACACAGCTGTCAGATCTTCACCGTGATGTGCCAAACCTTGGAATTCTAGGTTTCAGCTGGCGTGCCTGATTCGATCCGCTGGCAGGTCAAAGATGTGAAGTCCGACTACTTCAACGTGCTTATCCAAGTGGCCTTAGGTTTGGTTGTACAGATTTAAACTCAGCGTATGGGTCAGCTTCCCTGAGTGGGGCCCAATTTAAAGTATGCGTGTGGTCCATCATGCCTTGCGCGTGTAGCGTTCAACCTTGTAAGGCTGCGCTTCCGAAGCTCTCTTCGATCGCGAAATCTTTCAGATTCCGAAGTTTGAATAGATAGTTTGTGTCACATTAAGACCCGAGCTGTAGAAAGGAGGTTGTAGCCCGTGAAGTCGTAACCCTACCCGTGGATTTGCATCCGGTGCGGTACTCCGCGTCATGGCACTTGATCGTCGGTAGAACGAACTGAGGGGGGTCCAAACAACTTCGAAGCTGGAGCCCGAATCGCAGTTTTGACGGAGGATACTCAACCGGAATGCGAAAGATTTTTTTTGGTAGCGAGGACACGGTTTGAGATTTTAAGCTCCCACCTTGGAGCCCTCCCTCGAGCGAGATTCGTTATAGTGGCTGTTGGCTGTTGTTCAGTGCCTCCAAAGGTCCAAATTCACTCGGACTGAGGCGCTCCAGAGTTCCTTCTATGTTTGTTGCTCGGGATTCGACAGGAGCGCTGGATCGGGGGCTTCTAAGTCTAAGAAGGCTTTCGTTTGAGGGTTCAGTGGACTTTAACAGGCAAAGCTTCGGATTTAACACATGTTGAAGTTGTGGCAACTATCGTTTAGAGCAATTGTTTGGCATTGCCCGCTGCAAAAGCGGGTGCCGGGGGGTCAGGGGGCTGGGGGTGTGGGGGGTCGGGGTCGGGGTAGGGAAGGCTGTTTGGGGCGCAATGCTGTCAACCGGAAATGCAAGAAAAGAGGGGTGGGGGTGTGTCCTGCCGGCGAAGGGTGTGGGTCACCGAGGAGGGGATTAAGAGGTGGGGAATCAGGGAGTCCTTGTGCGAACCTCTGACCGCTTCAGCCAGACCAATTGAGCCGAAAGGAAAGGTGACAGATGCATATCTATACATGTACAGCCACATAATTGCCGAAAGCATGTTACACCTCAGGGCCTTCAAAAAAATGGTTTCAAGCAGACTCGTTTTGTTGCTGCATGCATGCCAGTCTTTTTGGACAATGACCGGTACATTCCCAGGTGCACATACGCTTTGGCCCCTCTGGTCAAGGTTTGGCGGAGTCTTCGACCTCTAAGCAGAAGCCAGTCAAACGCGCAGTCCCTCGCACTCTCTTTTTCTACACCGGCTTAGCTGAGTGCCTTGTTGAGGTGACAGTGTTTGGTGAGGAGAGATCGAAACTGCTCGTGATCGGATCCTATGCAGTGTTGCTCTGAAGAGAGCTGAATGGTGTTTCTGACAGGCCGGTGTGACTAGCCGTCATCAACCCCACCAGCACACCAGCACAGACCACCACCGCCGCCACCGCCGCCAGCAGCGGCGGCAGCATCATCACCATGATCTTGCTGTTATTCGCAATGCTAAAAGTAGTCTTCGTTCTTGTCGTGATGGCGATGTGATGATGTGATGACGACGGTGGCGATGATGACAACGGCGATGAAATCACAGATGCTGATGCTGATGATGATGATGATGATGATTACATCGCCGCCTCTTTGCTCTTGAGCTTTTGCACGCCCTTGGAGCGCACCGGAGGCACTTGTTCAGTCAGCCTTATGCACTGACATGACACAATGCCTGTTGAAGTCCGTGCACCTAATCCTTACGGACACCCCATCTCCGGCCCTTGATCCCGGACCTCGTTCTACCAGGAGACGCTTCGAAGAGCGCGAGGTGAGACTCTTTGGCAAGGTTTAAGGGTTTAAGGTTTGGCTGTTATGCATTCGGCCCAGCGAACAAAGCGAATGATATGATCGAGGCCATGGCGATATATATACTCCAAGTGAGGTGGACATCGGTGATCAGTGAATGGCACGTTTGTGAACTCACCTTCTGTGCAAGAAGGGTTGAAGACGTTTTCCGCCTTGGGAGAATAGGTTGCCATACCGCGCACATGTTCTGTATCCGAAACGGTTGGATTCAAAGCAGATGCCTGCAGCCCAAAGCTGCCCTACTCTGATCCTCTTGAATTCCCAAAATCCATCGCAGCATAAACAGCTTGGTTTGAAAGCTCGACCACACTCGTAGATTTGCACACTTGTCCAAACGACACAGGTTGCGAAATTACTCGGCAACAACTTCAACTACCTCGTCACGACGAGGTCTTTGGCATCCCTTTTCGGATTTGCCTTGCGAGCCCGGGGTTGCTTTTCTCCGACCGCTTCGAGTTTTGCTGGTGACGGTGAGTCGACGATGCTAGCATGCTGCACTGTGGAATCTGGTGTTGCAAAGGGTCGCTTGGGCGATCCCCTCGCCCATCCAAGCCTCAACCGTGCCCAAATGCTCTCGGCCCACCTGCAAAGTCGACGAGCTTGGGCTTGATATGGAGCTGTCAGGGTGAGACAGAGCCAACTCCTCTTCAGCTTCACTTTCGGGTTGAGACGCAGACTTTCAAGAGCCACAGAGCAAGCTCGTGCCCCAATGCCTCAAGCTGGGCCAGGATCGGCGATGCCAACCAGCCCCGGAGCCCAGAATGGGCTTTGGTTTTTTTCTGGGGGCATTCGAATTTCAGTCAGTATGTCGGTGATTTCGGTTGGACGCTTCATTTCCAGGATTCCCGAAGCCTTGTGGAGCCGGTGCCACAACGGGCATTATCAATTCGTGAATGTGCCCTCAACAGCCGAACGCGATTCGATTGTCCTGTCTGATCCGCATACTGCAGACTATAAGTGGTGGAAACTTGGTAATGACGTGCTATGACGATCACGTGCACAAGCCATTTCAGCACGAACGGAACGAAGCTTCTCTGAGGCTGGAGATACTACAGCAGGTCGACAGCATACGCACGAAGGAGGCCTGCTGCTGTTCAAGCCTTGTTTCCTACGCGGGGTTTGCTGCTTGCCTAGCCCGGTTGCAGGGCTTTGCTTCAAGCTCTTCGCTAAATTTAACCTCATGCGTTTCTCTGCCTCTTCGTTGCTTCAAGAAACAAACCCCAGATTCATTCAAACTCGAGGTTTTCGGTAACCTTCAACTTTTCTTCCCGAGATTAGCCTGAAAGGACTAGTGAGTAGAGCTGTCCGGAAGGTGGACGACAGCATCACCAGCATGCTGGACCGGATAGAGAAGTGGCAGCCTCGGCTTTCTTCGGGGAGTTCTTCGATTTCTGTCTGTAAAGCGCTTCAGGTGCGACATGCAGAGCTTGTGTGAACGGATGATTCCAAGTCTTGGACAGGCAGATCCCAGGTCTTCGAGCGTAGGGCTCGTGACTTCTCCTGACACGTATGAGCTGTAAATTCTTATCTTGGCACCCAGTGGGTATACTTGTCTCTCGGGTGCTACATGATTTTGGCTATCTAACACGGACAGGGAGTCGTTTTCGGTGCAGGCTCCAGTGTTTACATGGAGGGAGACATGGCAGCCTCGCACATGCGTTCTCTCACTCTCCGCTTTTCCTTACCGACGCAGACCCTTCACATCCGAGAGAGAAGCGAGCAGGTTGAATATCGGGGCTCGTAATCAGCCCAGACCCTTGGGGGTTTTGGAGAATCATGAGCCCCGAAATCACAAGGACAAAACCCTGAACCCGTAGCGCCAGGTAGGCAGGACCTCAAACCCTCAGCAAAAAACCAGAACCTTTCTCGCAGGCTCCGGATCATCAATGAACAAAGTCGTCGATGGCACCAGCGGCTCGAAGACAGGGCGGACGACCCGAGGCAAATCCTCACACACACACACACACGCGCGCACACACGCGCACACACACACACACCACACACCACACACCACACACCACACACCACACACCACGCACCACGCACCACGCACCACGCACCACGCACCACGCACCACGCACCACGCAC
>BGNK01001253.1:139935-159697 GCA_003297005.1 Symbiodinium sp. clade A Y106 | reverse complement strand
CACTCCTTTTCCTTCTTCCTGTGCTCTTGCTACTATAGGGTGTGGTTGGGGTTATGACCTGGAAGATTCTTAATTTCCGTTTCGGAAATAAGCGCGACCCCCCTAATTTCAGCAAGGAACTAAGCGCGACGTCACTAGTTTCGGGTTTCGTATCTGGCGCGACGTCACTTTCCTAATTCGGGCTCTGAAATTAATATAATTTCCCCAGTTAAGGAATATACCTTAAATCATATTAGGGATCCTACTACAATTTAAGGTATGTTCCTTAATTGAGGGATATTGGAGTCTTTGGGCTCTAGGGCAAAGCTTCAGGTGTTGACATTTAGGGTTGAAGAGTCTGGCAACCCCAAAACCCTAACCCTAGGCCCTAGACCCTAAACACGAAACCCTAAATTTTGACAGAAGCCCCCATGTCAGTGCCTGGAAGGCCTCTGGGGTCAAGGGCTTTTGGAGTTTTGAGTGCCTCGAATCTTTCTTCTACCCTTCAACTATGGCTACCACAATGATTAGTCTTATTCTTAGTGCTGCTGTTTTTACGAACTTCATGATGCCTCCTATTGTGTGACTCTACTTTCCTCCCAAGACGGTCTTTCCTGACCCACAAACCAACTATACCCCCACAGCCCTCGTATGACTTTTTTGGGTAAGCGATCCTTTGTCAAGTGCTTTTTGTCTTTACGATACATAAAGCAGAAGGAAATTCGAAAGTTCTGCCGGACTTACCCAGTTTCCGACGCTACATGCCCTATGGACCTTCAACGCGGCCTTGCTTCGCGAACACCCCGAAATCACGCTAGAACCCTATAGTCCCCAAAAACTACACTTTACAGTGCTATATATTATGTATGGTACATAAAACGAGCCCTTGATGTTGCTCATAGCTGGCCCAGCCCAAGGGTATCGCAGCTTTCTGAGTCCGAGACACCTTCTGCACACCGGCCAGACCGCCAGCGCCAAGCCACCACAAAGTCCAGAAAGAGGCCTGCTGCAGCGGTGGAACAGCCAGCCGTGGCACGCGACAACACAGGGCATAGGGTTGGCGGAGTGCGCCTCGACAAGATCATGGACGAGATCCGAAAGTTGCAGAGTACTGAGGCCCCTGAGCGGCTGGTGCCACGGGTGGCCTTTGCAAGGCTGGTGCAAGACACGATGACCAAGATTCTGAAGGAGCGTTATGGTGATCGAGCACTTGTTTCTAATGAGGTTTCGAGTTCAGGCTTTATAGCCCCGTGTTCAATAGGTTGACACTTGGAATGGGGATTCTCGCAGGTATCCACAAGGAATATCGTTTTAACTACAGCATGGGTGGGGTGCCCCAGACTTGGGCGTTGCAGACTAAGGTTTGAGGATATAGGATTTTAGGGCCTATGAAACAAAGGCTCCAAGAATCTAGGATTGAAGGAGTCTGACTTGAGGTTATGGCGTCCTACTTTAGTTGAAGGCTTGCATCTGTGGTATGCAGTCTGAGCAGTTGGTGATAATGGCCACCTGTAGTCCCTATGTAGTGGTTGCATTATCATATATCCCTACAGCCCAAACCTGCCTCAGATTGCCAATTCAGGACCTTCCGCCCATGGGGGTTCGGGTTTGCAGGGCTTACAGTTCAGGGGTTGCGGGCTTTGCGGTTTAGGGCTAGATGATCTAGTTGTTGGGTCTGGAGTTTGGCTTTAGTTCAGATTGGAGGGTTCGGAACAACCTATAGCGAAAACATACCCTATCACTGCAGCCACTTTTCCGCACTCATGCTTGGATACGCGGAGCCCAAGCATCAAGCTCTGTTTGCATTAAGGCCGCAACCACTTCGGCTACTTGTGGTACCTCTTCGTCCTCACTGGGTGGGGAGCAGGGTTAAGTTTCTAGCTACGGGACATTCTGAGCTATGCTCCGGATTTAGGCATCGGTTTCCACATACAAAGAACTCCTGAGAGTGACCTGGATGTACCGCAGACATAATTTGAAGCTGCCGCTTGCGGGCTGTTGTTGGAATCAACCCTATACCTTAAATCCGAAACCCTAAAGCCTAAACCCCAAGCCCTAAATCCAAGCTCAAAACACCAAATCTTCCGTGTCAGACTTGTCGTAGTGGCAAAGCGCTTGGGTTGGGAGCTGTTGATGTTACGTTTAAGGGTGTCGGGTTCTCACGGCTTTTGCTGCAGACCTTGATTGGTGGTTGTAAGTAGAATTCTGAAACTTAAAGCGAAAAGCCAGAAGCCGAAGCTTTGCCACTCTCAACCCCCAGCCTTAAAACCTCAAGCCTACGCATGTCTATAAGCCCGAAACCATGGAAGTGGGTAGGGTCGAAGGGTTTAACATACTGGTACTACTACTGCTACTACTCCTGCTACTGCGACGGCTACTGCTACGGCTCCGACGACTACTACTACTACTACTCTTACTCCTACTCCTACTCCTACTCCTACTACGACGACGACTACTACTACGACTACGACGACTACTACTGCAACTGCTGCTGCTGGTGCTGCTACTGGTGCTACTAATACGAATACTTGTGCTGCTCAGGGTCTAGCTTGACGGACTTTTCATTCTTGGAAGCTCAGACAAAAACGAGGAGCTGAAATCAGATCCCACCCAGTTCTAGGTGAGGCATTAGGTTGTAAGGGTTTAGGTTTTAGGAAATAGGGTTTAGGGTAGGATCTTTACCATCAGGCTTTGGGCACTTTTCAACTGTCTAGGCCTACAGGCTTACATAAGTCGAGGCTTAGATGAAGTAGGGTTTAGGGTTTAGTTTGGTGTAGACAAGGCTCCGTGAGAGAGACGAGAAACAGGAACCATGCCTCATATCTTCCTGTCACTTGAGCATGTGCCCTCATCCCGCCTGCCTTTCGGCTGCAGTTAGGTAGCTTAGGAACACATATGCAGCCGCACTGACGCAGCATCTTCACCCCGAGGGCTGTTCTATTGGCTGTTCTCGGCCTTGCTTCTAAAGTATGCCATGTTAAAGATGTTACGATAGTAGGTCATGAGGCTTGCTAGACTTCTTGCACGTTTAGGATAGACCGCTGGTGTAGGGTCGCATCTGAGCTGCGGAACCCGGCCCAACAAAGCTGGCCCGATCACTTCCGCGCTGCTTTCCACCCCCACTCAGCGGATTTCTCCTTTTTTCTGCCGAATGGCAGGCTGGGACGCTGTGGTCCGGGTCTGGGTTCCGTTGCCTTGACTCGGTAGGTTGTTGTCCGAGTTCTGCATGTTCCGTCTCACTCACACTACCGCTGCAACCACTAACTAGGCTTCTCAATGTTCAGTGCTGAAGCTTTTGGGGTCGAGGGTGGCCATTCTTTATCTGAGTTTGGAGTTTGCGGCATGAAGCCTCAAGTCCATGTGACGAGTCCGTCTTGCCCAAGGCCTGGACATGAGATTTAACCAAAGCCTAAGAAGGGGAGGACCCAGCTGAACCCTAGCCCCTGATCCCCCGTCCTCACTATGTCCTAAGACCCAAACCTTGAACTCGCTATCTTGGTTCTACTTAAAGGATCGTGGGACTTAGTAAGTAGGTTATAATTGGGGTTATAAGTCCCCTAAGTGGGGTTATCTTAATTATAACCTACTTATAACCTTACTTACTAAGTCCCATGAGCCTTTAAGTAGGGTGGCAACCCTAAGCCCCCAGACCCTGCATCCTCAATCCTCAGCCCTAAGACCTTGAACCCCTCAAGCCAAATAGAGGGGCCTTAATAATTAGAATAGGGTTTGGGGGCCCTTCATAGTATAGCTATAATAAGGAACCCCCAAAATAGTTTTGGCAATTATTGAGGCCAACTCTAAGCATTAAGCTCCACAAGGCTTGCTTGAACCCTAAACGAAGCTCGGAAGCTCGGCGCAGGTCGCATTCCGGCTAGGGTGGCCCCGCCTCGCTTGGGAGAGAGGGCGGGGATTCCGTCGCTTGGTTTCTTGTAGGTTTGCTTGAGTTTAGGGCTTTAGGATTCGCTATAGGGTCGCAATTAGTATTCCGAAGGCTTCATCATCTTTCGCGCTCGAATTTGTCCTACCATTGCTACGACACCTTGACTACTCGCGCTACTCCCATTAATCTCACAAGAGTAAAAGCGATATCCCACAGAAGAAACTGACCGGATTGCTAAAGCGAAAGGAGCCCCCCCCAATCATCCCTGACCAGGTCTGAAACAATCAGTTTTGACGAACGCCCATATGATCCCACACGTCAACTTTGAGTGAAGGACACCCGACAAGCAAGACAGCAAGGCATGAACTTCAGGCCCTATGTGCCAGATTCTTCCGCCCAGCACTCTAAATGAATCATGTAGAATGATGTACAACCCATCAACCGCAAGTCCAACGCATGAAACGAGCCTTAAACCGACCATAGAAGCTGAATATTTAGTAGTATCATTCCTTTGAACTCCTTGTTGTGGATAGTGTTTAACACACTCCCCAACCCCAATCGAATTCTCACGGCCCCTACATTACCGGGCCCCTGCGTTTGCAGGAGCCCTTGAAACAGAATATTTTTCTGAGGCCCCGCCCGTATTATGCCAGGATGGGCCACCGAATCCCCCCCCCGGGTGGCGAGCCTGCATAGAAGCCACAAGCAAGCTTTGGGTTGAGACATTAGAAGGTTCTTGGGATTGTAGCTTGTTTAGGATTTACCTTTGCGGTTAGGGCTCAGGAATTTATGGTTGAAGGCTTAGCTCAGCTTTAATCACTAGCACAGAAGCCCTGAAAGCCCTAAAGCCTTAACCCTTCCAGCCCCCAACCGCAAGCATTAAACCCTTGACCAGAGGCTTCGGGTTCAGCAGGGATTTCGGAGCAGGGATGAAAAGTTTTTGACAAAAACTAGCCGAAGGTGTAAGTCGGGTTTTCTGGGAACGCGATAAGCAACTTAAAGCGACCTCGGGACGCAAACACTACTACCGCCGAAGCCGATAACTCCGCAGGCTGGGGGTTTAAGGTTTACCAAATCCTAGCCCTTGGCCTACTTATGTCGGTGTCAACTGTCTCTTATTAGGGGTCGGTGCACCCCGGTGTGTAGCTAAAGGGGTGAAGTTCAGCGCCCTAAACACAACCTAAACATGGAGAGCTCGCAATTAAGATTCTGTGGAATCCGGTCCTCATACTTGGAGGTTCATGGGTAGTTATAGGTGGGGCTATAAGTCCCCTAATGTGGGTTATAAGTATAGTTACCCTACTTATAACCCTACTTGTAACTACCCATGAACCTCCAAGTAAGGTTCAGGGTTTAGGATCCCGAAGAATGCAAAAGCAGCGCCCTGAAGCCTCCAAGCCCTGACCCCCCTAAATGCCCTGGAGAACCTTTCAAGCGCCCTTATAGATCCCAAAACGGACCCCAAAAAGAATCCTAAACTAAAGAACCCTAAATTCATTAAAACGGACCCCAAAAGGAATCCTAAACTCAAGAACCCTAAATCTTAGCAGCTGAGTGGATACACTTTACACTTTATGGGATAATATTACCCACTATAAAACTAAAAGTGTACACTTTTTGGGGATTATGAAGAACTCAGCAACTAAGAAATTCATTCTAAACCATCGTGAGGATCGGTTTTCGCCCGCCCCCGGGACTGGCCGACACAGGAACCACAATCCCAGGATCCAGGTTGGGCGAGTAAGAAAGCCTTTAAGGGCTCTTCTATGACTTTTGTAGGGGGTTCCTTTAGTGGCTCTCCAAGGGCACCTTTTATGGTTCTTTTAAGGGCTTTATGGGTTCCTTGAAAGGCTCCTTGAAGGGCTCTGCTATGGGTTCCTTTCAGGGCTCCTTTATAAGGGCTCGGTTCAGGTCAAATTCTTCACTTATCAGTCAATCGGGGCACATCGGCTACTGCTGCTGCTACCGCCAGTCTTGCTATCACAGCTTTACTGTTCTCTATTTCACATGGCTGTCGTTTGGAAGATAGAGACGAAGCAAATTGAGGAGGGTGGTGAGGAGGCTTGTGGCTTGCAAGTGGCTTTCCTCGAAACTCAATGTGGCAACCTGATAAAAGAAACCCCGGTTAAATACCTCCAAAATCGTAGGATAGGTTAGGGTTTAGGGTTTAGGGTACCTCTTTAAGAGCCTCAATAACCTCAAGGTTTCTGGCCAGTTTTCTACATGACGAAGCTTGCCACCGGCAGCTCCTTTGAAAGGACCTTTTACAACACTGACGTTTAATCATACGTCTCTATGTACGAGATTGTACGGTCGCCCGAATCCCTAACGCCTAAATCCCTAAAGCCGTCGAAAACGCTTATTAACAACTTAAAATCCCTAAAACTGAATCCCTGAGGCTCTCCTGGTCTACCAGAAGTTTAAATCCTGAAGCTTAACTAAATCATGGATCCTTGCACCCAGACCCTAAATTTTACACTCCAAACCCCTAAACTCGAACCCACGCCCTTCTCGAATCTTTGCAGAACCCATCTAAAGCCCTTAGGCTCTACAACTCTTGTGGATTCCTTTGCGTTGCGAAGGCCCTAAACCACAAGGAGCGGGAACCTCTGAACCAGAATAACCATGATTATGATTAGTCGGAGTAGTCGTAGTCATAGCGGTAGTGGGAAAATTGGTATTATATACGTGCACTATAGTATACCCCAAAACCCTAGTCTAGTTACCAAGATCTCCATCTCGTAACCTTCATCCCGATGAAGCCCTTCACACCTTTATGAAAGCAACCCCTACTACACCCTACACCCTAAACCCGAGAATAAGCGGAAATACAATGAATCAGATGGGTGAAATCCAACCAGATGGGTAAACATACAACTGAAATCTTTAGACATTGATTTAGATGGGGGAAGACACAACCGGATGGGTGATAATGCAACTGGGCGTGCTTCGGGGTTCGCTGAGTAGATATGTTAAGTATTGCCTGCATGCTTTTTCGCACCTGCATGACCGAAAGCATGCAAACGGAAAATCAGGCTAAGTATTGCCTACATGCCTTTCGCACCTACATGACCGAAATCATACATGTCTTTGACACCTACTTTGTATGTTGCATCTGTTATCTCTGTTATGCTCCACATTCGCTTGGGCGCGAAGAGAAGGGACGAATCACAACCCCCATTATCCAGCTTTGGTGCTGAAACCTGAAGGCTGTACCGTGGATTTCTGCAGAGCATGTCCAAACTTATAAAGGCACCACAATAGCCAGTTGTGATTTCTCCCGTTTTGGCCAGCCCACAGACAGGATGCAGTTGTGTGTTTCTCACGTGTGGTTGTTTTTTCTCCCGTTTGGTTGTGTTTCGACCCGGTCGCAACCCTCAACCCCTAAACCGAAACCCTAAACCTTAAATCCTAAACCCTACACCTTCAGAAACAAGTGAGCACCGTTGTTGCAGGTTTTGGCCCGAGCAGATGATGCAAGCNACCCTAAACCTTAAATCCTAAACCCTACACCTTCAGAAACAAGTGAGCACCGTTGTTGCAGGTTTTGGCCCGAGCAGATGATGCAAGCACCCGAAGAAGAGGACCTTGGGCTAAGGCTTAAGGGTTAAGGGCTGGGGCCATGGATTTACCAACCTAAGCTCAGTTACGAGCACATTGGACTTTCTGAGTGCTTAGGGTTCAGGGAAAGAAGCATGGTGATGTCTTGTCAAACCTTGAAAAATCACTGCCATGTGCTGCCAAAGCCTATGCGTACAACCAATCGACATCCTAAGCCCCCTAGCCAATAGGCCCCGTAAAACCCATGTAAACTAGTATGAATCAAACATGAACCTAGCCATAGATAGTGATTACTATTGCAAGCTAAGCCTTAGCCCAAAACCCTTACACCTAAATCCAACGAAGTGCAAAAACCAAGAACCTAATCACAAGTCAAGGAGCAGTCTGCAAGTAAGGAATTCGGAGTCACTGGAAAAAAGGGATCGCGTGTGGGATGCGTCTAAGAGGTTTGGGTGATTCTAAATGTCTCGGAAAACCCTGAACCCAACTCTAAACCTAAACCCTAAGCTCTAAGCTCTAGATCCTGAACCCTAAGCCCGAAATCCTCAACATCAAACCCTAAACCCGTGAACCCTCAACCCCACACAGCGGGCTCAGGGTCACAGCAGGCGTGTATCTTACAGGGAGGCCTGGGGACCCCTAGGCAATGTACACCCTATAAGCCCTAAACCCTAACTAAACCCTAAACCCTAAACCCGAAATCCTAAACCCTAAACCTTAAACCCTAAACTTCCCTAAACGCTTTTTAGGGATCCCTTAAGAACAGGACGGGCACGCTTTGGATTACAAGCAAATCTTGGCGTTCACCGCGCACAACGAGCCCTTGGAGAAGGAGCAAGCGCCTGGGGTTGCGAGTGTTTTGGGGTTTAGGGGGTTCGGGCTTTAGGGCTTTATGGGCTTTAGGGCTTTATGGGCTTAGGCTTTTGAGGTTTTGGGATTTAGGGTTTAGGGGGTCCTTTAAAGGAAACCATAAGGGTTCCTTCAAGGGCTCTTGAGGGGCAAGAAGGGATCTACAAAAGGGTTTTGGGTTTGGGGTTTGAGGCCCAACCAGCAGTCGTAAAGACAAGAAGACTCGTAGTATTGCATCAGAAGACGACGAAGAAGAATACGAATCACAACAGTAAGAAGAATGATACAAAGAAGAGCAAGAGATATGGTAATAGAAGGGTATGGTTACGAGTAACAGCACTATGAACAAGGGTAAACAAAAGGATGAACATGACAATGATAATGATAAGAACAACAGCAAGAGAAGCAAGAAAGAGCCACAGCCGAAAGATGATATTACCAAAAGGCACTAACCTACATAGTAGTACTGTTGATGGACAAAATCCTGCATGACCTTAAGGACCCTAAACTATGGGAATTATGGCATATTCCTTCTTATGGGTCATGCAGGATTTTGTCCATCAGCCGTAGTAGTAGCCATGGTCAGGGAAGACTGCTGTAAGATCCTTCTCTGTAAAACGTACTAGCGGCAGAAAGCGCATACAGGCCCCATAAACCATGTACTTAGCATCCCCAGACAAGGTAGATGTGTCTTGACTAACTCGACGAATTGGAGAGCACCTAATTACAAAACAAGCCCTCAGCCCAAAAACCCCGACATGCGCTTCAAAGCGCTAAGGGCAGCCCGAGTGAAACATCCTCGAACTCCGTCACGCAGAAGATCATCAACAGCGGTGCAGGCAGTGTGAAAAGAATCCGGTTTTAGATTTGGGGGTTTGCGGGGAGTTTGGGGGTTCAGGGCTGACGGGGAGTTTGGGGGTTCAAGCGTTTAGAGATATCTGGTTCCGAATTAGAGTGGAGGAGCTCAGAGATTCTGGCGTTCTAAGATAACACCTAAACCGGCCCCTTTTAGGATTTCGGATTTAGGGTCTAGGGCTTGGGGTTTCAGGTTTAGGACAGTGCTTCAAGTCCGAGGCAACCGCCCGAATGTCGGAATTTCTATGAATCTCTGTTTAGGGTTTAGGGTTTGGGGATTTGGGGATTTGGGGAATGTAGGCTTTACGTTTTGTGGCTTAAGAACAGTCACCGGGATTGCCGGGCGGGAAGAAGGCTGGACACAAGCAAAGTAACATACAAACCTAAGTCATTGCCAATACGATTCTTTACGGTTTCTTATTCTAATTTTGCTGTAAAGAAGCCCAAAACCCTACTCCAAGNGCGGGAAGAAGGCTGGACACAAGCAAAGTAACATACAAACCTAAGTCATTGCCAATACGATTCTTTACGGTTTCTTATTCTAATTTTGCTGTAAAGAAGCCCAAAACCCTACTCCAAGCGGCACTGCAATTTTCTGGTTAGCACTGGGAGTGCATCGCCGCTCGGTGCTGCGCCTCTGGTTTGACACTTGGTTTGGAGCTATCAGCCCTCCTTTTCTGCGCATGGCACAGATTCAGGAGAGCCTCGCACAGCCCTCGCTCTTTGATGCCGGCCCAGCACTGCTTGCACCAGGCATCATGTGCATCGGACCCCAGAGGTCCCGCATGGAGTCGCGCCGCGCTGAGGTCCTGAGCTCTATTCGTGTGCAACGAGTCAGGATTTTGCAGCGTTTTCTTCAAGAATGGCACAGCGCTATGCTCTGGCAACAGCACTGCAGGTTCGTTTCAGAAATGGTTCGCTCTGAAAAAATACCAACACAGCAGGAGCCAGATGCCGAGCCCAGCATTGCTCCCAAGGCCTCGCTGCACAGTATTGCCACTGACCTTCGAAGCTGGTATCGCACTGTGGTTTTTCTGGACTATGGTGGCATTCGTCAGCTGCGCGTTAAGTCAGCGCTCCAAGTATTAAGGCCTTCCATGAAGCACGCAGAGCATGGAGGTCTGACAAGTAATCATCATGTCCTCTTGTATAAGAAGAAGGTGCATATTTCAACTCGAAATCATTGTAACACACTCTACAGGAGTTGTGTTTGCAAAATTTGGGCCCTGAGCCCCGAGACTCCGGCACAGAGTCCCTAATTTCAAGAAGCCCCATGTAGATCGAAAGTCTGGGGAGATAGAACCCTAAACTCTAAACCCCTAAACCCTATATATAGAATCCTAAACCCTTAAACCATAAACCTCATTCAACCCCCATGTAGTGTGGATCCCTTATAGCCCTTTAAAGAGCCCTTGACGGAACCCTTATAATACCCCAGAAACGCAAATATCCCTTAACTAAGGAATATACCTTAATTTTGTTTAGGATCCTTAGCATGATTTAAGGTCTATTGCTTATAAATTAAGGGGCATTGGAGGCTTTGGGTACCCTATATAAACCTTAGACCCCTTAACGGAACCCTAAGTGCTCCTTATTGCGTATATTGGAGTCTCTGCGTTCGGCGTTGATCGAGGGTTCAGGGGACGATCCTCGAAGTTTTCGTTACTGCCGAGGCATCATNGGAACCCTAAGTGCTCCTTATTGCGTATATTGGAGTCTCTGCGTTCGGCGTTGATCGAGGGTTCAGGGGACGATCCTCGAAGTTTTCGTTACTGCCGAGGCATCATGGCCAAGGCGAAAACGCTGTGGCCGAGAGGCAGGGGATGTGGCTTAAGGGGTTTTTGGGGGTTCCTTTAAAGGGTATCATAGGGGTTCCTTTAAGGGTTCTTTAAAGGGCTACAAGGGATCCAGAAGGAATCCATAGGGATTTGGCTCAAGGGGTGTATGGTTTAGGGGTTTTGGGCTGAAGGGCATGGGATTTGTTTGGGTTTTTGGGGGCTTCCTACAAGGGATCCTTTAAGGGATCTATACGGGATGTTTAGGGTTTAGGGGTTTAGGTTTGTAGGGGGTCCTTAAAGGGTATTATGGGGTTCCTTTAGGGAGTCTTAAAAAGGGCTATAAGGGATCTAAAATAGGTTTAGGGTTTAGGGGTTTAGGGTTTATGGTTTAGGGGTTGGTTTAGGATTGAAACCCTTTAGAACTTCCTATAGGAATGGAGACCTGAAGCCCTAAATCCTAAACCTTTAACCCAGAAACCTCATAGTCTTTGGATGCTTTTGTGCGTAGTGGATGCCCTTCGAAGACATCCTTGCAGAATGCTTTACAGACAGCCGAGTGCTCCTTTCAAGAAGCAGGCCAGTCGCTTCCTCGGTGGACTTCCACTTCTTCCAGCGCCGCTGGGCCAATGCATCGTGAACTTAGCCTTAGGGGAGATAAGGTTCTCAGGGCATTTAGGGTTGTTAGGATTTGTAGGGCTAAGGGTTTAGGGTCGTGCGTGCATACATATATTTTTACGTGCATGCATAAAATCGTACAGGCAAGGCTTTGGCTCAGTTAGGCAACTTTCGCGTAAAGGGATTAACTTTGGCGTCTATCCTAGCCAAAGAGAGGAAGGTTTGGGGTTTAGAAGGTTTGGGTTTTTTGATTTAGCATTGAAGGTTGGGGATTTTCGAGCCGTTGGGGGTTCTGAAGCTTATATCTCAGGTTCTGGTGTCTGGCTTAAACCCCAGGTTCTGATCACCCCCCTAGCATAGGACACCTAAACCCTCACCGTAAACCCTAAACCCCAAGGCCCCGCCCTTTGAAGCGTCCTAGAGCCTTGGTGGAAATGCTTTACATCCCCCAAGGTAGAACCGCTCGGCACCCCTAGAGAATCCCATAGCACCCCCATACAGCCTTTACAGAGCATGTTTTCACCCAGCTTCGAAACCAGAGCCCTGCACCTGGACCTTGATTAGGGCCCAGAAAAGGAACATCCCTACCTTACTGGGCTTCATTATATGGGGCTTTAGACGGGGATAATATTTTTGTATGTGCTTTTTTGGGCCCTACTTAAATCTTACGTAAGAACACAGTGAAGCCGACCCAGGGGACGACGGGATATCCCCGCAACGCTCCGCCATCCCACGGCAAAGAGACGCTTGGCACGGGCTTGTTGCCCTTAGAGTCCGCATTATGAGTATTGCATAATGGGTCATTTGCAACATGTCTGAACCTTAATAGTTTAATCCGGAGCCTTCAAGCCCTGCAGCATAAGCCGTTGCTACCCGAAGCCCTAAACCCTAAACTCTAGCTCGAGCCTAAACCGCAGAGTACCCTAAGCCTCAACCGCAGAGGACAGCCAGGTGAAGGAGGAGAGTATGGCATCTACCATCACTGTCTAGGTTTCGTCAGTTTATTTTCTGCGGCTTAAAGTGAGCCTTGACGAGATCGAAATAACAATCCTTCATGGAATCGTAGTCGTAGTGCAAAATCTCCCGACACCCTGGTCTAGTTGTTCAGCCTATGTGGGGAGATGTTAACACGGTTTGTTTCAAAAGCCATGTGTTGCTCCTTATGATTCCTTATGGCAACATGGCCTTGGGTGCAGGGTTTAGGGTTTCAGGTTACAGGTTTCTTGTTCTTTTTACTGTTATGTGTTCTGGATTTGAAGTTGGAGCCCGAAACCCCAAACTCTAAGCCTAAACCTAAACCTAAACATCTAAAGCCTGAACCTTAAGCCCTAGACTCTAAACCCAACCGTAACTTTCTATTTTTTTGGTGGGGGTCCGAGGGCTTTGTTTTTCTCGGTGCAGGGGATTCAAGAGCTAACAGGACCCGATAAAGGTTTAGGATTTTGGGTGGGGTGGTATTGAGGTATCACATCGCTCATCATCATCATCATCATCATCATCACCATCATCATCATTGTCGTCGTCATCATCATCACCATGATCATCATCGTCGTCGATATCATCATCGCCATCGTCATCATCGTCATCATCATTGTCGCCGTCATCATCATCATCATCCTCATGATCATCATCGTCGTCGATATCATCATCGCCATCGTCATCATCGTCATCATCATCATGATCACCAGCATCAGCATCTGTCTCCTCCTCCTCGTCGTCGTGAACAGCTACATTGCATCTCCATTTGCAAGATCCCTGACAGAGACGGTTGAATGATTCGTCACAACATGCCTTGTAGTCCCCATGTAATCGTGCCAAGACAGACATCAAGAGACCATTGTGTTGGCAAGTTTCAGACTGTTTTCGTTCATATTGGGTATCTGCTCATAATATGCTTACAGACTTTAAGATCTCTGGAATAATGGCCTAGCTCCAGGGCCCCTCAGTTAACGAAAGGGCCTTGCTATCGAATCTCTGAGGCGCTCTCCCCGACGTCGTTGGTACGCAGTGTGGTGCCACGCACCTTGCCTGGCCTTTTTGGAGGTTTGGGCTTAGGGGTTTAGGGTTGGACAGAGATATTAGCGTGTTAGGCTTCGGGGCTTCTGGTTTCAGCTAAATTGGATGGTGGTTTTGACTTCGGCCCGCAACACGAAGCTCGAAAGCCCTAAACCTAATCCCTAAAACCCCTGTGACCGCCTCAAGGGTAAGCTGCAGTCTTCATGTTTTCCCGAAACCGTTCAGTGCTTTCGAAGTCTGAATCTTGCAGGGTCTTTTATGACAAACCTGCAGACCCTTGACCCTCAACTTCCCACATTTGTTCCATCTTCGGGGNNNNCCGTTCAGTGCTTTCGAAGTCTGAATCTTGCAGGGTCTTTTATGACAAACCTGCAGACCCTTGACCCTCAACTTCCCACATTTGTTCCATCTTCGGGGCTGTTGATGGCCCCACGGCACCCTCAGACCCTGAAGCCCTGCAATTACCCTGAATCACCAAAACGTGGCTTAGGGTGTAGGAGTGTAGGGTGTAGGGGCCCCAGAGCACCAAATCTCGCACAATCCTCTTCGCCCAGGAACGCAGCCACAAAAGCGATACTTCCCCATTGCGCTCCCAACTACAGAGCGTGCTTGGCCGTCACAACGCTGAGCTCGTCTGTGCGGCTCTCAGTTGATGGTGTGGGGTTGTAGGAAACCGTAAAGGAAATCGCTTNATACTTCCCCATTGCGCTCCCAACTACAGAGCGTGCTTGGCCGTCACAACGCTGAGCTCGTCTGTGCGGCTCTCAGTTGATGGTGTGGGGTTGTAGGAAACCGTAAAGGAAATCGCTTAGCGGAACCCTGAATCCGAAACTGTGAACACGCGAAACCCTGAACCTATACCCTGAACCCTACATCCCTAAACCCAAAGCCCTGAATCCGAAAACCATCAGGCCAAACCCTACAGTTTGCAGACTCCACCGCAACCCAGGGATCCAGTCAGCTCCGGACGCTTGCACGCCTAAACCCTAAGCCCCTGAACCCTCAACCCTGAAATTTAGATCCTGAACATTTGAAGTGGGAAGTTAAGTGGGATCTGGGGCCGGGGTTTTGGGTTTTGGGTTTGGGTTTTGAGGTTTAGGTTTAGAGTTCGGGGCTCAGCGTTAAACCCTGAACTCTAGCCCTGACCCTAGCCCTAAACCAAGAACCCAGCCCTTGAAGGAGACTCCTAGCCCTTAAACCTAGTAGTAGAGTAGGTAACTTTTAACCTTTTGGGGTAGTATAATCCCTATATAATCCTTACATTATGAAAAAGGTTAACCTTTGGTTCCCCATAATACCCGACAAGTAGGTAAAGGAACCCTTCAAGAAGACGTCTAGCCCATAAAGGTTCCCTTGAAGGAACCCATCCAAGAACCGGGTTTAGACCTCTGGCTCTTAGCTAAACCGGAGGACCCCCCTGCGCCCCCCCGGAAAGGCCCAAGGAAACCCCAGGCCAGAAACCCCAAGCGGACTAGGGTTTAGTGTTTAGAGTATAGAGTTTAGGCTTTAGGGTTTAGGGTTCAGAGTTCGGGCTCTAGAGTTTAGGCTTTAGGCTTTAGAGCTTTAGGGTTTAGGGTTTAGGGCACCGAAGTCCCCAGTCAGAGGACATCTAAGCCCTCAACTCGAAACCCTTCCCTTGAAACGGCCGAAATCCTAAACCCCACGCCTAAACCCCTTGTTGAAACGTGAAGGACTCCCGAGAAAGGGCCACTGCACCAAGAAAAGAAGAGCTGTAACCCCTATGCCCTAAACCCTAAGCCCGAAACCCTAAGCCCTAAACCTTAGACCCTAAGCCTAAACCAACAACAGCAACAAAGACAAGTTCCCAGGTCAGAAGACATCCTGCAAGTTCAAGCTTTGGTTAGAGGCGCCCTGCTAGTTTCGAAGCCCTAAAGCCCCAGGTTTAGGGTTTAGGGTTTAGGGCCCTCACGCTTGCTACCGCTACCGCTACTGCTCCTTGCTCTTGCTCCCGCGACAGACTCCCAGGACTCACCGTCCTGGGGGGGAGCATGCAATAGGTCCCTGTAGATGTTCTCATATTTTCATTTGGCTTGGGGTTTTGGGTTCAGGTTTCAGCGTCATGTTCCTATACTCTTATATGGCTTAGGGTTGTTTAGCGTTTCGGGCCTGGGGGCTTTAAGATTTCGAAAAGGGGGTTCCTTCAAAGGCTCCTCACGGGTTACCATAAAGGTTCTATATTCGAATAAGGTTAGCGGTCATGTTGTGCCATACGTAGTTGCTTTGGGACGATAAGGAGGCAGTAGTACCGAACCCAGAAAAAGTAACCTTATAAAACCCTGCCAAAAGTCCGTAAAAACCCTTTGTAAACCTAAAACTATACACGAAATCTCCTAAACCCTGAACCCTCAAACCGAAACTAGTAAACCCTTTATAAAACTCAAACTATACACGAAATCTCCTAAACCCTGAACCCTCAAACCGAAACTAGTAAACCCTTTATAAAACTAAAACTATACACGAAATCTCCTAAACCCTGAACCCTCAAACCGAAACTAGTANTATAAAACTAAAACTATACACGAAATCTCCTAAACCCTGAACCCTCAAACCGAAACTAGTAAACCCTTTATAAAACTAAAACTATACACGAAATCTCCTAAACCCTGAACCCTCAAACCAAAACTAGTAAACCCTTTATAAAACTAAAACTATGCACGAAATCTCCTAAACCCTGAACCCTCAAACCAAAACTAGTAAACCCTTTGTAAACTAAAACTATACACGAAATCTCCTAAACCCTGAACCCTCAAACCAAAACTAGTAAACCCTTTATAAAACTAAAACTATACACGAAATCTCCTAAACCCCGAACCCTCAAACCAAAACTATAAGCGAAATCTGCCAACAAAGAACCTGGAAACCCCGAGCCTCCATTCGCCTTAAGGCATCCTCAGCAGCCTCTAGGGATCTCACTGAGGGTTCTTATGTGGGTGCTTGTGAAAACCCGCCCAAATACAGGGTGCTGTATGAAGAGTAAAAGTGTATAGGGTTCCACATAAGGACTCTAATTTTGACAACTGCCCATGTAGTTCCTTCAGGATTTGTTTACGGGCTATGCAAAGAGGTTTAGGCTTTGGACTTTTGGAACTTGATGCTTGAGGGCTCTTGGGCTTCAGGGCTTTCTAGTAGTAGCAGCAGCAGTAGCAGTAGCAGTCGTAGTCGTAGTCGTAGTCGTAGTCGTAGCAGTAGTAGCAACAGTAGTAGTAGTAGTAGTAGTAGCAGTAGCAGTACTACTCGTCATCATCGTCATCGCCACCACCAGCTGCAGCAACACCATCACCATCATCATCATCATCACGATCATCTTCATCATCGTCATTTGATACCATGCGCATTCATTTGGGAGTTTCCGAAAATAGGGGACCCCAATAAAGCACCTTAGACAGCAGGATCCTTATTATAAGGACCCCTAAGAAAGGTACCCCTAAATTTCCGGAAACTGCCATTTAGAGATAGGAAGTCTTGTGCTACAGAAGTCCCAAGCTTTCCGAGCCTGAAACCGGCCCAGGGTGAACAAGATGGTGGCCTGGAAAGCAGAAGTCCGGTGGGTTTTCGGGTTTCAGGAGTTTTTGGTTTAGGGTTTAGGGATTTAGGAGCTTAAGGGCTTCAGGATTGTTGAAGGTGAGGGTTGAGGGTTCAGGGTGTTGGAGGCTTCCAATCAGTAATGATGAGGCAATGCTGACTCAGAAGCAAGACATTTATGTTGGCTTGGGGTGTCTTTAGTTCGGGGGCGAGGTCAGGTGCATGGCCGGCTTCAATGGGTGGATGGGGTTATCAAGGCTTGCTACTGCTACTGCTACTGCTACACTAAGTATTACTACTACTGCTACTCCTCCTGCTGCGACGACTAGTTCTGCCAGTACTACCAGTACTACCAGCACTGCCAGTATAGCCAGCACTACCGACACTACCAGCACTACCAGTACTACCAGTTTACCAGTACTACCAGTATTACCAGTACTACCAGTACTACCAGTACTGCCAGTACTACCAGCACTACTACGCCTCCTCCTCCTACTACTCCCGCTGCTGCTACTACTACTTGTACTACCACTACCACAACGACGACGACTACCACTGACAAGAACAACAGCAACAACGAGGACAACAAGAACAAAGCACAACTCCAAGAATTGCTACTACCACTTTGCGCTTGCCGCTTGTACGGCTTTTGCCGTGCTGACTAGTTACTTGTCTTGTTACTTTCAGCTACCCCTGCTTTATCGCATGCTGTAAGGCTGGTATCACCGTATGACTTTAAGCAGGTCATTGACTGCCGCCACCCACTGGAAGCTCCACGCTCTGATCCCTAGACACTAGTACTTCGTCAAACCCTAAACCTTGTACCCTTAACCGTAAGCCCTAGACCCCGAAACAACTAAACCCTAAACCCCTAGACCCTAGACCGTAAACCCTAAACCTCTAACCCCCAAACTCTAAACCACTCAAAAGCCCCCAAACCCTAAACCCCTAATAAACCCCTTAAACCCCCCAACTCCAACTGTGCAGCCTCGATCCGAAGCATACGACCACTTGACTAGCTATCGATTTGGGATAACTTTTATTTTCCCTTATTGTTTAATATCGAGCCCTAGTCATAAATACCTGTGGGGGCTTTTGAAATCGACACCTGGTTGAGTATCTCGAGGCTTCTATCTGCTCAAAACACTAAAGGCGCTGAACCCTTAAACGCCTATAGTTCCCCTATAGATCCCTCTACAGGGGCCCTTAAAGGAACCCCCAAACCCTTAGACCCCTTTACTTGAGTATCTCGAGGCGTCTATCTCCCCTAAACCCTAGAGGCCCTTGACCCTTAAACCCCTGAACCCTGAACCCTTATAGATCCTGTATAGGCTCCCTTATAAAGGAGCCTTTTTAGGATCCCCTGTAAAGGCGCCCTAAACCCTTGAGTATCTCGAGGCTTCTATCTGCTCATCTCAGATTGGCGTCAGCTGAAGCCTTGCATGGACATCTTTGCAGAGGCTTGTCCCAGAGGGTACACATAGGGCTTGGTAGCTGCTTTTCGGATGTTAGGGTTTAGGGAAAGTTCAGGGTTCAGGGTTTAGGGTTTAGGGAAAGTTTAGGGTTCAGGGAACCGGGTTTAGGGAAAGTTTAGGTTTCAGGGTTTTTGAAAATTTTTTTGGGTTTAGGGAAAGTGTCGGGCTAATTTTGGATTCCAAGGTGGCTTGTGGAAGGGTTCCTAACGCCTAGACTCCTAGAGCCTCCGATCCCTACTGTCGGGTACCCAGAGACTCCAATATCCCTTAATTAAGAAATATACCTAAGGGCTCCTGAAAGGGATCTATAAAGGTTCTACAAGGGAATAAACGAATGTACCTTAAACTATAGTAGGATCCTTAATATGACTAAAGGTACATTCCTTAATCAAGGGATATTGGAGTCTCTGGGTAGGGATGCTTGCTTGCTAGTGGAGTCTTGGAGTTTCTGGGCGCAAGCCCTAAGCTATCTTGGGCTTGAGGGGTCTTTGTCTATGGGGACTTCTAGTGTAATGGTCTCCTTTTTTTCTGAGTCCTTCCCTCGGCTACTACCCCAAATCCTAAAGCCTAAACCGTAGCACCGTACGGTGACTATCATCTCCTTGCAGGTATTTTTCGGTTTCCGCCCGGGGAAGTTTTCATGCTTAGTAAGCCTACTCCTTTGCGCCAGGGTACAGCAGGCCCAACCACCCTAAACCCACAGCCATCAACCAAAAACCAGGACCCTGAATTTCAAACCCTAAACCCTAAACCGAAACCTAAACCCTACAAACCCAAAACCCTAAGCCATCAAGCTCTAAACCCAGAACCATAAAGGCGCCCAACTTCCACCACACCCTAAACCCCAAACCCTGAACCCTAAATGTCCTAAACCCCATAAATGTTTTTTTTTTTATCATGTTCAGCCCGTATGTGTCTTTGGGGTTCACTCCGTGGTTCTTCGCGAAAGGGGGGAATTAGTTACAGGCTACATGTACTTCCTCTAGGTCCTTATTGTGAAACCGAGGCTAAGTTTCTTCACAAGAACTTGTGCCAAACATCACCAAACCCCCAAATGCTTAAATCCCCAAACCTAGAAACCAACACTCCGGTGGTCGGGTTTCTTGCCGAGGAATTTAACTTGTTCCACCGTTTCATTCTGAGAGCCAGCGGGTTTATGGATGTTTCAGGCAGACGTCCCACGACCGGCCGCAGTGATCCTTCTTTGC
>BGNK01001253.1:104720-132192 GCA_003297005.1 Symbiodinium sp. clade A Y106 | reverse complement strand
CCCACAGGGCACGCGTCCGTTCGGTCGTATGAATATGCCTTTCCTTCTACTTAGTTTTTTTGACGATATCCGCGTTGCGCGTGTCTGCATTCGGGTTCGTGGCCCCTATCTGGTTTGGTATCTGTTCCTTAGAGGGACCATTATGAACAAAGTTTATGCTTTCTTCCGCTCTGAACCCTACACCCTAAACCCTAAACCCACAGCCCAGTAGAGCCCCAAGAGTCCTTCGTAAGCTAAACCGTATCCATCAGGACCCTAAACCATGAACGCTGAACCCCAGACTCTTCATCCCCAGGAGAAGCTTGTTTAAGTTATGTACCATAACAGGGAGACCATTTTGTTTGCTATAAACTCCGATTTCGGGAACTTAAGTTAGGATAGTTAGGTTTCTTAAGCCTTAAAGCTTAAACCTCAAGCCTTAAAGTGTGGAAACTTATATTAAACTCAACTCCTTAACACGAGCCCAGTTGTTGTTACCCCTAAACCAAGCCTTAAACCCTAAACCCGCAAGCCCTTAAAGCCTAAAGCCTGAAGTTTAAACCCTTAAACCCTAAGCCCCTAAACCCGGAACCCGAAAACCTTGTTGTTCCTCCAAGAGGAAAGCCCTAAACCAAATTAAAACCGACTAGTAGGAAGAAAACCCCTAACCCTAAACCCTCAGCCCTAAACCCCAAAACCCTAAACCCTAAAACCCTAAAGCCCTAAACCCACAACCCTAAACCTAAAACCCTAGCACCTTAATTCCTAAGCCTTCTTTTAAAGGGGCCTACTTGGGTTCTAAGTATAGTTACCTACTACAAATCCTACTCATAACTACCCATGAACCTCCAAGTAGTCCCTAAACCCTATACCTTTCTAGAATCCCTATAGATCCCTTGAAAGAGACCCTTAAAGGAACCCTTATCTTTTAACTGGGCCTACTTGTTCCCTGCAGGAGGAGAACTGGCAAGACCAGTTGGACGAGATCTGTCGCTCCGCCGTGTCGAAGACCACGCTGCTTGGGATGCGCTTCTTACAAGGGCGGTTAAGGGCTTAGGGTTTAGGGGTTGTAGGGTTTGGGGTTCAGGGCTTTAGGGTTTAGGGGTGCAGGGTTTAGGGTAAGGGCTCTTGGGCGGTTTTTTGGAGATTTTCTGGGTTCCTTGGCTTTTGGAGTCATTGTTACAAGGGCTCAGGCGGAGTTTTTGGAGGTTTTCTGGGTTCGTGGGTTTGGGGGGGTTTTGGGTTTTAGGATGATATCTTGGGGTTTTGGGTTTTGGGTTCGCATCGGAGCTTCGAGAGTTTGTATGAGGGTTTCATGAGGATGAGGGTGTCACAGCGACTTTACGTACTAGAGTTTCAAGGGTGTGGTGAGACTTTGTGATGTACATAGGCTGTTTCGAAGCGAAGGTTTCGGGCTTTTCGGGTTGGGGTTGTGCGTTGTTCATGACGTGTCCTGTCTAAGCCGCAGTGTCCTTGACAGGCTAGAAGGGCGACAGGTTTGGTTTGGGTCTGGGTCATAGTCGGTGGGCATGGTAAGTTATAGCGGTTTCACAGGTTTCATACACTGCTCGCACCCGGAGCCGAAGCAACAGTTAGCGTTTAGGGGTTTAGGGCCTGAATAAATGCCAATACTATTTTCGGGGTTCCGTATTGTAATTATAGTATAATGGGCCCCAAAACCCTATTCTAATTATTAAGGCCCCTCCATTCACTATGGGCTTTGCTCATCCGCAGTACAAGCCGATGTTCCTGGTTACAGCCGATGACGGAATGACTCCTGCGCTACGGTGGCGGGTTCCCCCGCCACCGCTCACGGTCTACTCGGCCGGAAGGCTTGAATGAATTGGTCCCTCCGAAGGCACTGAAGCGCGATGCAACGGGAAAACTCCTGTCACCGGCCACTACTGCTGTGACAAGGGCGTCAGCGAATTTTCAACAAGGGCGGCAACTATTCAACAAGAGATCGTACCCTAGTGGTGATGATATGGTGACGATGTTGATGAAGAATAAGCAGGAGAACGTGACGATACCCTAAACCCCAACTCTAAACTCTAATCCCTAAACACGAGACCCTAAATCCTAAAAAGGAAACCGTCTTGTTTACTATCGACATTGACTCTCGTGGAGCCGATGACCTGGCCTGGTACGTGGGTGTGCTGGTACATACGATGCGTGAGGTTGTGCGTGCACTAGAGGGTGTATGCCGCTTCCTCGACAGTCGGGCTGAACCTGTGCGTCGACTGCCTCCTGAAGATGAACGCCGAACCCTGTTGTCCTTGAGTAATGAACTGATGGGGACGGCGACGCAGATGGTGGGAGAAATGCTGGATGTCGGCTTGGAGACTGCGTGGTTGACACCTGACGTGCTGCCGCCATTGTCTCTGGCTGGGTGTGGCACAGCTCGAACAAGTCGATCCCGCTCACGAAGTCGCCATCGACCTGGGGGGCAGACTGGGTCGGGCACTATGGACGTCATTGAAGGCACCTCTGGGATGGGGGTTACATCGGCTTCTTCGACGACTGCTCCGACTACGACCGAAGGAAGTTTGCTGGTGGAAACTGCGAGCTCTACGATGGGACCGTTGACGACAATGAGTACTACAAGTTCGGGGGTGGAGACCATGGATACGTCGCGAACTACTACCTTGGAAGAGTGTTTCAAACCATAAGCCCTAAACCCTATAAGCCTAAACCCTCAACCCCTAAACCCTAAACCCCTAAACCCTAAGCCCTATAAGCCCTAAACCCTCAACCCCTAAACCCTAAACCCCTAAACCCTAAACCCTATAAGCCCTAAACCCTAAACCGTAAACCAGCCCTAAGCCTTGTGACGCAACGCATGCCCAGGGAACAGCAGGCAGCGCAGGCGCACTTGCGGTTCGAGCGGGGTTAGGTCTTGGAGCGGAGATCGACCCTTCGGTATAGAAATGAAGAAGCAAATGAACAAACAGGTACGGAAGAAAAATAGTACATAGATAAACTGTACATCAACAAATAAACATAGACAAACTAAACAAAAGCATACATAGATGAGCAAAGCAAGATAGATAGAACAACAAACAAATACATGGATAAATCGACAAGTAGAAAAACAAATGACTAAACCAAGAAACAAACACATAACCAAATAGCAAGAAAAATACAACCATGTCAGTACAGAGACAAAGCACGGCCGTAGATGTAGAAACAAATAGATGGTGGGATAGCTAGCTAGGTGAGATCTATGGTAGATAGATGCATAGATAGATAAATAGACAGAGAAGTATGTTATTCAGCGAACATTAACTAACAGCAAGTATCATGAAATGCGAGGCTTGAACTAATCAGTCTTTCGATAAGAACATGGCTGAATGCAAATATTATATGCGGGGAGAAACTAAACGGGACAAGAGTGCGTGTATTTTGAATGTTCTGTTTTTAGTGCGTAGAGTTTACGGTGTTGGATTCAAGGTTTAGGGTTTAGAGTTGCCGGTTCTTTAATGTGTGGAGTTCAGGGTTTAGGGTTCAGGTTTAGTGTTTGGGCTTTGGTGCCTCTTGTCAGTGAATGATAGGCAATAGGGTTTAGGGTTTTCAACGGGGCTCCGGACAACAGATCGCTTTACCGTGGGCTTTACGGTTTCGGTGCTTGCGGCATCAGAGTTTGCATGGAGATAGGGTATAGTTTCCCTTTTTCGGTCCTTGCAGTATCACCCAAAACCCTAAACCCTAAACCCTAAACAGTTAGGAATACCTTCAGAGAGCTCCTAGGGGCTTTCGGGTGTTCGGAGTCTGTAAGCTTCGATAAATCCCCGCCCAGTAGCAGTTACGACATAATATAGGGGCCTGAATAAATACCTATGCTATTTTGGGGTTCCTTATTATAATTGTAGTATAATGGGCCCCAAAAACCTATTCTACTTATTAAGGCCCCTATGTTACTGTTTAGGGTTTAGGGTCGGGGCCTTACTATTTCCCCATTAACGAAAGAACCTTTGGCGGCGTTGGAGACTGTGAAAGTACAGTAGCTTACCACTGTTAAGCACAGAAGTAAGCAACTTCTAGCAGTCGGACCAAATGAAAGCCACATACCATCATCGCAGTTTGCAACGCACGCCTAGACCATAAACCCTGGCAAAGGAAAGGCCGTAAAACCTGAGGCCCTCGACCCTCGGCCTTGGAAGTGGTACGATCATTTTTGTGGTTCCTGTTCGTATATTTGCTCGAAGCTGGCTGTCTTTATGAATATCAGTGGCCCCGACCCTGACACCCTATTTCCAAGCCTTATGACCCTCGTAGCCCCAAGCCGTCAACGAATGGTGTTACTATTGTACTCTGCTTCTTCTTCTTACTACCTTTTGTACTAGCATATTATCATGAGTATAGTTCTCTATTATCAGTGAACGCGCCTTCGTCGTATTACAATGACCCACAATCCCTGAACCCAATACCTCAATCCTAAACCTAAACCCTTTTTTGGATCCCTTATCGCCCACAAAAGAACCCCTATAGCAACCTTTAAAGGAACCCCGAAACTACAGTCCACAAAGCTGACGCTCAAGACGCCGAACTGTTAGTTGAAGATCTGACAGGTAGCAGCGGCACCAGCAGTTGTTGCGGAGGTGGGATTTGGGGTTGGCTTGTCGAATTTAGGTTTCATGAGGGTTTTAGAGCTTTAAGAGGGCATTGTAGTGAAGAGCGTTCTTCAGGGTTTGTTGAAGCTGTTTGCCAGTTTCAGAAAGGTTTTTGCAAGAGAAGCTTTACCTGGGCTTTATCTCCGTTGATGGCTTTCTTGCTGTTCTAATCAGGTAAAAGTCTTGCAAAACCTTTTTTCGCCTGAAAACTGTGGACATCGTTTGGGGCCTTTGTAACTAATATAGAGGCGTTGATAAGTAGAATAGGGTTATATATAGGGTTTTCGGGCTCTGGAATTGAGCGGCCGGCTATCAGTTTTATGGTTCTTGGAATCTCGAGGCTCTCCGACCAAAACTCAAAAGGCCTCCTGAAAGTCGTGAAGCCCTGAACGCCCGAAGCTGTAAGCACCGGAATAACCTTAAGACCCTAAACCCTAAACCCTAAGAAGCCCAGAGCCCCAAGGCGTAAGCCGCAGAACGCCACATGAACCTGAAGCCCGCAGACCTTTGGATCAGGGTGTCAGGTGTAATATGGGTCGTTGTCAAAATTCGGGTCCCTTTTTGGGTACCCTCGATAATAGGTGCCGTATTATATGAGGGACCCAAAAAGGGACCCTAATTTTGACAACCACCCATATAGGAAGCTGATTCCTAATATTGTGGGAGTTGTAGGGACAGTTTAGGGTCTTTAAATGGGTCCTAATATTGTGGGAGTTGTAGGGACCAGGGTTTCTTAATGAGGTTCCTACATGAAGCTGTGCGGGAGTTGTTGCAACATGCTCATCGACTGGTTTTGCCATCGTCGTTTCCGTTTCATTGCATTGTTTCATGTCTTGATGCTACTTGTGCTCTTGGGACTAGGTTTTTGGTTTCGATTTGCTAGGCGGCATACTTTTGTCGCCACTGTGATGCTTGCTTGCTTTCATGATGGTGATGATGATGATGATGATGGCGGAGGACTCCGGACACCAGGAAGCTGACTGTACTATAGGGGCCTTAATAATTAGAATGGGGTTTTGGGGCCCATTACACTATATAGTTATAATAAGGAACCCCAAAATAGTATTGGGAGTTATTTAGGCCCCTATAGTACATTATATGCCGACTATAGCTGGGATGGCGATGCTGGCTGAGGTTAACAGGGACATTCACCCGGTATTGCTTAGGCCCGTGCATCATAAACCGCTGAGACTTATATACCCTTCTCATAACCTTGATAGTCTTTTCAAGGACACCTTGAACGGAGCGCTGTTGCACTTGTTAAGGCCCGGCCCTAAATCTTAAACCCTCATTTCTAAACCCTAAACCCTCATCCTTAAACCCCAGCCCTTAAACCCTAACCCTTAAACCCTCATCCTTAAACCCTAACCCTTAAACCCTAACCCTTAAACCCTAATCCCTAAACCCTCATCCCTAAACCCTGATCCTTAAACCCTAATCCCTAAACCCGCATCCGTAAACCCTAATCCCTGAAGCCTCATCCCTAAACCCTGATCCTTAAACCCTAATCCCTAAACCCGCATCCCTAAACCCTAACCCTGAAACCGTAAACCCCAAACCCCCATCCCAATCCCTAATCCTTGAACCCTAAACCCTAAACCCTCATCCCAATCCCTAATCCTTGAACCCTAAACCCTAAACCTTCATCCCTAAACCCTAATCCCTAAACCCTCATCCCAATCCCTAATCCTTAAACCCTAATCCCTAAACCCTCATCCCAATCCCTAATCCTTAAACCCTAATCCCTAAACCTTCATCCCAATCCCTAATCCTTAAACTCTAAGCCCTCATCCCAATCCCTAATCCTTAAACTCTAAACCCTCATCCCAATCCCTAATCCTTAAACTTTAAACCCTCAATCCCTAATCCCTTAAGCCCTAAACCCTCATCCCAATCCCCAAAGGCCCTTTCATCACCCCCAAAATCGTTGCTTCTCGCAGGCTGGCGCCTGGGTCGGTGACAGAAACTCGCCTGAAAACTGTGGACATCGTTTGGGGCCTTTGTAACTAATATAGAGGCGTTAATAAGTAGAATAGGGTTTTGGGGCCCATTATACTATAATTATAATCAGGAACGCCCAAAGTGGTATAGGCAATTATTAAGGCCCCTATAGTACCTGCACCCCCAAACTACCCCTTACAAAAAGCCTAAGTAGCTTCTATTAAGCGGTCTCTGTGAAAGGGTACTTGGGGGGGGTGCTGGTAGGGTTCAGGGTTGAGGTTTCTAAACCCTTAACCCCAAACCTGGCATCTATAAACTTGAAGGGGCAGGGGACTTAGTAAGTTGGTGATAAGTAGGGCTATAATTAGGGTAACTCCATTTAGGACACTTATAACTCTACCTATAACCCACTTACTAAGTCCCCTACCCCTTCAAGTACACATATGGGAGTTTCCGAAAAATCGGGGACCCTAATGAAGTACCCGAAATAGTAGGATCCTTGTTATAAGGACCCTAAAATACGGTACCCTAATTTTCGGAATCTGCCATATATACAAAGGGTTTAGTGTTCAGAGTATAGGGTCAACCCTAAACCCTCAAGCCTGCCGACTGTTCCGTGTGCACCCGTTTAGGGTGAGTCGCAACCCTACCCTAACTCAGTTGGGCATTTTTTCCCTGCCCCCTGCCCCTGCCCCCTGCCCCCCCTGCCCCCTGCCCTCTGCCCTCTGCCCCCTGCCCCCTGGCAAACCCTAAACCCACTGAATCATCCCAAGTCCCGAGGCCCTAAACCCGGATGAGCTGTTGTAGGGTTTAGGGATTCCTTCCAGAAAGTGCCATAATATGGGCGTTTTCAAGGCTTCTACAAGGGCTACCATAAACGTTCCAGACAGGTTCAGGATTCAAGACGAAGGTCTGGGAGTGAGTGAGTCTTGCTAAAGAAACTTGCATGGGGTTGTGTAGGGATTATGTTGCGTAGCACGAAGCTCTAAGCCCTTAGACCTTAAATCCCAAGCCTGAAACCCGAAACCCGAAACCTAAAGCACACACCCCGAACGCCCCAAACCTTAAACCCTGATCCCGAACACACTTAAGCCTAAACACTAAACGATGTTGTTGTACGGTTGTTGTAAAGCTGGGGTGTTCGTCACGGCTCGAACTGCCTACGTAATTACCGTAGGTTACGAATCATCTAAAGCCAAAGCCCTAATCCCTAAACCTCTAAACAGAAAACCTGATGGTGTTCTGGTTTTGACTTTTGTCGGGCTTGGGGTGTTTGAGTTTTGTTCTGTTCTTCTTGTTGTTGTCGCTTCTGGGACTCTTCGTCTGCGGTTTGTGGGTTTTGCTTCGGGTGTGCTGTAAGTCAGGGGCTGGGGTGTGCAAAGCACTTTTTTCGTAGCAGTGGAAACCAAGCCTTTAACATAAATATGCAGCCCTTCCAGAGCTGATCAAACAGGAACCTTTAAGGCCTAAGTCATCAACACCCCAAACCCCTAGAACCGAAACCCTATAGACCCGAACCTAGACACCCAACCCCCAACACCGAAACCAACATACACTTACAAAAACCTTCGGAAGAACCCTTCAAACAACCCCAAACCCTTAACTCCATACAACCCGTATGTGAACCTCTTTAAGAACCTTTCGACGAAACCCTTATAGTACCCTTACAAGGAACCCTTAAAGATCCCTTTAAAGGAACCCGTACAGTACCCTCTAAAAGAACGCTTATAGATCCCAGAACCGCCCGGACCCCTTTCTCAGGTCCTCCGGCGACGGCGAGTTCATTGGCCCCCATGGCCGCAAGTTGACCTCTGCATGGGGCAGTGTAGGAGGCTATGCAAGGTGTGCAAGTTATGCAAGCTATGAATGCATGTGTGTATGTGTGTATGGACGTACGTATGCATGTCTGTATGTGTCTATGTGTATGTGTATATGGACATACACATACACACACACACTGATATATATATATATATATATAGATATGTATATGTATATTGATGTATACAGATATACATATGTATGTGTGTATATATATATATATGTACACCGGTGTATTGCTTCGCTTTGCATGCGCTCAGAGGTAGTACGTGGCTTAATTAGGGTGCAAAGTGCTGTGTCTCAGGTACTTAAATGGCACCGCAAGCTGAAGGGTCCAAAACGACTGCTGGGCTTTCAAAGCCGGCTCGTTTCCTTTGAGGATGAGCAGCCATGTTTCCTTCAGCGCCTCAAATGGTTTCGCACGGCTGAAACATCCAGTGCCTTAAGACTGTCTAACACTTCAGGCTTCCCACAGTCATTCAACAGCTCGATCACATCACTGGACGGGGTCACGTGCTTTCTGCGAGTGGCGCACCATAAGGCGTCCCAATTGACGCTATCAACCTCCGCTGCGAGGTCGCCAAAGGAGGCGACCGACAGCGGCCTCCAGCTGTTCATGCGTACAGTAGTCCGCGAGTAGCGCCTCCCGGACGTCTCGAATCTCGCCCGCCAAGACGGTGAGAAGCTCGTAGATCTCCGCCGCGTAGAGGGGGTAGCCGTCATGATGAGCTTGAGGTGGGAGATCACCTCGTCGACAGCCGGTGGGAGGTCCTCGGAGAGTAGTTTTCCGCACATCGCACATATATGTGCCTGCTTGGGCACATCATCCATGGTCTCATCGGCTCGCGGCTCAACGGCCTGATGGGTCTTTGTTGGTATCGCCGGGTGGAAGTGCTTCCGACCCCGGCACCACGCAATCCGCAAAGAGGCCATGTTGCCGTAGGGTGCTGACACAGTCCGGGCTGTCACGCAAGCGTGAGAACCTGTTGGCGTCCCAAAATTGGGTCCCACAGGCTTGGCAGACTGTCCCCGCCACTACAGCTCGATAACGGGCCTTGCGGCCGTGGGCACCTAGGCCCCCTTTGGAGCGAAACGCCTGATTGCAAGGCCTGCAGACCCAAGCAGTGTCGGCCTTTTGGCGCGCGACACCTACCTCACTGTAGAGCACCCAGACAGCCGCAACTATTGCCTGCTTCTTCTGGAACTCAACAAAGTCACGCGCCAGACAGCAGCGGATTTGCCGCTTGACCCAAGCGGTCCTGTGCGTGAACAAGTTGTGCCACGTCGGCCAGTCAGCTCCGTCCACGGCCCGCCATGTAGATGAGTCACATCTGCAGCAGGCCAACGGAGGTCGCCGCAGACCGCCTGCAACCACATCTGCTCCTCCTGGAGGGCAGCCCACAGCGCTGCCGGTCCCGCGCGGCACATTGACGCCACAATTAACAGGCTCACAATCGGGCCTTTCGCGCAACCGCTTCCAATGGAGGGCATCCAGTATAATCACATGCGCTACCGAAGCCGGCAGCCGGAAAAGGGCATCTCCTTGCAAGGTGCGGCTCAGAAGTTTGCGAACCAATCGCGTGTAGCCTCCACATAGCATTGTCCAACCCTTTCCCTCTGGGACCCAGAGTCCAAGATTGTGGTACGTGCAAGTCACCGCGGTCTGCAATACATTGGCATGCACCCCCAACGAAATAGAGTGATTCAGGTAGATGAGTTGCTTCCCTTTGTCGAAAGCCTGCGTGGCCATGGACAACCTTCGTCTTGCCTCGGCCGCCATAGTGGACTTACTGTCAAGTAGTCCACCAAGATGCTTGTACTGATTGGTGACTGGTAGGTGGACCTGAAGGTCCTCCAGGTACATGGACACCTTGCCGTGGCCAAAGAACTCCGCAGCGGCCTTGTTCGAACCTTTGCCGCGTAGTCCGTAGAGGAGGGCTGTTTTGTTCCTCCCCAGATTGGGCTTCATCCCGTGGCTCATGCGCTGGCTAAGCACCAGAGATGCCAGCCGTGAAGCCTTCTGAAGCAGGGCCCGCGGTTGCGGCCCGACAAGGGGCCACGCACTGTCATCAGCCCAGGTGGCGCCCTGCCCTGTCTCGCCCTGACCCGCTTCCGCGAAGGGCCCAGCGCGGAGTCGTAGTACACCTCTGGTAGTATAGTTGTTGTGGCATGGCGTGCCGTCGCCGGAAATCCACCGTCGGCGAACATGCCCCCTTGCCGAACGACCTGCGTCATCTCAGCCAGGTCTTCGGGGTCCAGCGCAAAGTGCTGGAAGAGCCGAGTCACTGCATCATCGTTGTATATGCAGCCTGTGGCGAGGTCTCGTACCAAGCGGTAGTTACCCAGACCCCCGGCAAAATCTAGAAAGTAGATCCCCTAATTCGGGGCCCTATATACTACTAAGGGTACTGTATAGGAAACCCCATTAAGGGATCCACTTTTTGGATCCTCCCGAAGGTCTGGGAAGCGGCATGGGTGTCCAGGAAGAGCGTCGCTGTTGAACAGCGACGACGACAGCCGCTTCGCTGAAGGGCGAGCACGTACATGGCCGGCATGACTACTGGGACGTGCTTCCTGCCTCCCATGTGGAACTCGTGGAGGGTGTTGCTCACCATCAGAGGCTGTAAGATCGCCGACATGAGCCCGTGAGAGGAGCGGAGGATCTCGCCCGGTACGGCGTCGAGCCCAGTGGCCCGTCGGCATGGTGTCTGTCGAAGGACATGTTCGACCTCGCCCAAGGAGGGGAGATGGCAACATTCCCAACTGAGCTGCTCATCAATGACCAACGGCTCCATGGGGTCGTGGATGAGCTCGTCGAGCTTAATGACTTCGCCGCACTCCTGTTCCCCGAAATACTCCAGCCAGGCTTTGTCTCTGTCCCGGCGGGTGCCAACCTCATTGCCATCTTGCATCATTAGTGTAGGCATCGGCCGCCATGGGGTCCGGTTGCGGGTCCCACCAACACCTGCCCGCTTCGCCTGGCTCAGTACATCCACGGCTCTGTCGCCCTCCCGGTAGACGAGTTTGCTCAGATACTCGGCCTTGGCAGTCTCTTCATTCTGTCCGTGATGAACTTTATGGCAGCGGACGTGAGCTGGTAGAGCAGGCCATGTCGCTCCAGCAAGAGTCCGACAGCATAGTCGGCTCCCGTTCTCCACTGATCAAACGCTCTCTCAAGTAGAGAACGCCAAAGTAGAGCCCTGTGTCGGGTGCGGAGCTTCAGGGCCTGTTTGGCCTCGCGCCACTGTGGGCACGAAATAATGCTACCTTTATGTCAATCTCAACGACCAGGAGGCGTGGTGCCTCATGTACAATCCGGATGTCAGCCTCCTGGAGGCCTTGCCGTCGATGGCGAAAATCCCAAGCGCTTTGCTGATCCAGATCGAGATACCAAAATGGCGCACGGCCTCGGTGTTCAGTCTGAGGAAGTTCTTTGTGTGGCAAATACCACATTTGTCCTTGGCCTCCTGGATGAAGACTACATTTGTTTGCTTGTCCCGAAGTTGGGCCTCAAGCAGGACATGTTTGCCGCCAAGCCCCTGTGCGTTGAGTGTGACTGCCCGGAGGCTGAAGTCGCAGCACTGTTCCCATTTTGCACCCAGGGATCAGGTCGGCAGGCTGCAGCCCAGGGCGGTCGAAGGCGACAGTCGAGTTCGACACCAAAGCAGAACCATATTGAATAGGCAGAGACTTGGATGCGTTGGCAGCACATGCAGTTGCCATCCACGACAAATCCAGTGCTTGGAAGGCAGTAATGGTGGAGTCTGGCGGTCTGCCACCAATACCGGCTCCAGCGGCTGTCTGCTTGGCTGCCCAGTCGACGTAGTCATTGAGCGGGTGTCCCGTATGAGCCTTGACGTGCTCGAACTGGAAGGGAATTCCCACAGCAGACTCAATCCAACGCTGAAGGTCTCGCACCTTTTTTGTAAAGGAGGAAGAGGGGTGCCATACACCCTCCGCGGCCTTGCCGGCACTCAAACAGTCATAGTAGAGCACGATGTCTTTGAAGCAGCAGAAGGAGGTGTCATGTCCGGCGCCAGCCAATCCGGACACCACGGATGCAGCAAGACACCGATGAGCGCGGTATCATGAGGGAGGCTGACTCGATGTGCTGTGAGGTCGTAGGTAACCGGTCCCGCAAGCGTTGAGAGGTCCAGCCGAGTTTGCGTGGACTGTGTGGCCTGGTGGCGTTCGACTTCTGGGCCGGTTCACTGGTGAAGGTGGAGGCGGCCCGAAAGGGCCGGGCCCTCTCGGAGGCCTCGCTGCTCTCATTATATCCGGATCATCATCATCTTGGTCTTCACTGGAATCTCCGCCCGTTGCCGCCGCCTCGGCCGGTGTGATGTCCTCTGTTGGCCGTAGGGACGCCTCCAGCAGGTCTCCGTCAGAAACGAAAAGTAGGCCGGCGGGGTACGGCCCTTCTTCCTTCCCCCTTTGACGACCAACGAGAAAAGCCGGGCAAATACGGACTAATGCCTCGATCACATCGGGTGGAGTGCGTCCCTTTTGCCTTCACAGGCATTCGTTTAGAGCCAGATCTCGACCTCGGAGGCGTAGACGGCAGGAGATTCCTCCACGTAGCGGATGTGACAAAAGGGCACCCACCGCGGTGTCCGGCTTGTCTTGTCCTCGGGGAAGTGTGGAGCGCGCCGAGGTCCATGTGTCGCTGGCAGAGACATGCCCAGCGCTCGCACTCTGCGCGGCGCTTCTCCCTGTGCTTTTCCAGCACCTCCATCATCTTGCAAGCAACCGACTGCCGCGTCTCCAGACTGCCCATCGCCCCGGCAAGTAGACCAGACGGACCTGCCTCCTCTTCCGTCTCGGTGGCCTCCATCAACTGATCCCACTCGTCCTGGGCTTCCTTCGGCGCAGTCTCTACCCGGGCGGAATTTGTAGAGCTCCTCCACCGCCGACTCCTGACATCGCGTGGCCTCGTTCTCTTCGTGCGAAAGGCGGTCGCTGCATTCCTTGTAGCGGGCACGTTCTCTCATGAAGCTCTCCTTCAGGCCCTTCTGGAAGCTTGCCCATTGTCCATTGACCTGGCTCTTCTCCTCCGCGTTTTTGCGGATTCTCTGCTCCGCCCGGCGGAGGTTGTTGGTCAACTTCTGCACGATCTTCACGAAGTCCCCGCCAAGCACACTGCTGCTGCTGCTGGGTTGGCCAGCAGCAGTCTCTGGCTTGTTCTTGTCCGCGATCACCATGGCATCGTACTTCGGGAACGTCGGGCCTTTGTCCTTGTTCTTCCGTGGCTGCTGCCAGGATCGAGGATCCGCAGCATATCCCGAGTAGTCCTGCCAGTAGTAGGCGTCGCCTTGGGAACTGTCCGACCGCCGTCCACCCCATTTTCCAGACTTTCCCATAAGGGGGCTCTGCAGTTCGCGGTAGCGTGGCCTTGTGTGCAGAAAGATACCGCAGATCGGCAGCAGCTGGTGGTCGCGACCGGGCGCGAGCCCTCTTGATCCGTTTCCGAGCTTTCGCTCGGCGTCGGCGCTGTGCACGGTGCCAGTTCGGGGAAGTCGGCGTCCCTATGGCTGTGCTGCGTGCGCGATGCACTGGGGATTGGCAATGCGGCCCTGTGCCGGGGCGCTCGATCCAAACCCTACGCCGGTGGTGTATACATACATAAATACACACATACTGGTTTGTATTTCTTGTTAGTTTGAATGGTTTTTCCAGTGTTTTTACGGGGTTGTTTCTATGCTCCAGCTGCTCTTTAAGCAGGTTCCATGCTGCAGTGTTCGGTTTTGGGGTTCAAGGTTGGGGGTGGTTTGGTTGAAGTGTTCCATCCTTTTCGGGCTGAGGGTTTATGGATTTCAAGCCTTTTACCCAAACATGGAGTTTGCCAAATCAGGATTGCCTTCGCTTTTGATCAGGGCCGCATACGTATACTGGGTTTTATCCTTGGATTCTACAAAGCAGAGGTGGTGGTATGATAGGAATACGAGGGACTTGAAGAAAATCCCCTTTTCCCTTGTGGTCACTGCCGTAATCTACCATAGCCTAGTTTTGTAGGCTATTGGCATAAGCTCGATTATAAAGCTTACAAAGACCCCACAACAAGTAGGTCAAGTAGGTTCTTCTATGTAGGCTAATGTGTTGCTCGCTGGGGGCTTGAGCTAATGTAGTAGGCTCGTGAGTCTATGGACGGGACCCAAGGAAATCCGGTCGACGACGAGGTTCAGCCTGTGATAGCAGAGCCGAGAACCCGTGTAACGGATCGCGGTAGTAGCATTGTGATCCCGTCAACGAGGACTCCCTTGACAGCCGAGACTTCGTTCATGGAGCCCCTTCGCTTCGCAGGGAGTCCAGTAGAAAGTGTGTTGTGTCAGATCTTTCGAACACACGTTCGCTCGTTCTGACTCGGGACCCGGGAGTTTTACAGCTGAGGGGCTCCTTGTAATGTTCTGAAGCTCCCACTCTTTTTCTCCTGCTGCACGCTGCTTTCCGTGAGTGTCACCGTGTCATTGCCTCGGCTGAAACTGATCCTAGAGGGGAGGAGGACGATACAGGATACAGCCCAGGGTCCAAACGCTACTACCCCCAACACTCACTCAATCTCACGCAGAAGGGAGATACANGGACGATACAGGATACAGCCCAGGGTCCAAACGCTACTACCCCCAACACTCACTCAATCTCACGCAGAAGGGAGATACACCCAACACCCCAAATCCCAAACCCAAACCATAAACCCTAAGCCCTGAACCCCGAACCCTGAACCCTAAACCCTGAACCCTGAACCTTAAGCCCTTAACGTGAACCCTTAAGGCAACGCGTCTTACCGTATGGCTTCGTTTGTCTAGAGCGAAGGAGGCCGGCCTCACTTATCATCCCATATAGCCCTCACAAGATCCGTATTGGAAGTTTCCGAAAATTGGGGGTACCTTATTTTGGGGGTCCTCATAACAAGGATCCTACTATTTAGGGTATTATATTAGGGTACCCTATTTTCGAAAACCCCTGTATAAACCCTTATAGCCCCTCTTATATTCTGCAAAGGGTGGTCTCTTATCTTGAAAGCCGAAGTTGCTATATGAATCTTGTCTTCTCGCCGGAACGAAGCGGCGAAACATGCCAAGATATTTACTGCGTTTGTGGCTTGACCAGGCAGCTCAGTCCTAGGTTATGGTTTAGGGAGTGGGGTTTGGGGGAGTCGCGATGGAACACTGGCTTCGTGCCCTTCGTACACCCCAGGATTCGTTTCATCAGCCTTGTTGTGAGCACGGCGAAGCCGTGGTGTCATAATTCTTTACATGGGTCAGACGGCAGCCGGTAGAGTCTAGGGTTTAGACGGTTTAGAGATCCTAACCCTAGTCCCGAAGATAGAAGTCTGAGAGTGCTGGGGGTTCTATACTATCAGTACAGGAGGAAGCCTTGAGGAGAAGTACTAACCATGAGACCTCCCAACCGGTGAACCCGAAACTTAAACCCTGAACCCTACTCGCAAACCCTAAACCTTCAGCCCAAAAATCCTAAACCAACCCTGAACCCCTCAACCAGGAAAGACATACGTAGAACCAAGCCCTAGTAGATCTCCGAGCGGTCAAGGGATCCTACGCCCCGACCAGGGGTCATGATTTTTCCAGACCCCTTTCTGGGAGGACGCAAAATCTTTGTCATAGTCGGGTAGCATTGTACATTTTTTTCAGGTACTTAAACCCAATAATAAGGGCAGTAAAAATCAAAGTTTTCAATCCTATCCCGACCACGGACTAGAAATGTAGTGGATGAAGCCTTGGTTGTCTTGTTGTTTTGTTGTTCTTTGGGCTTAGGGCCTTAGGGGCAGAGAAAGAACAGTTACCATGCTCTCTTTGAGCGATCGGTTGGGTTGGAGTCGGGTCTTTGAGGCACATTATAGCATCACAGTAGAGGTGTATAACGGCTGCAAGGGGACATGATTGCTAAGCATTCCGGCCCCTCTTTAAATAGATCTCTTAAGTGACTCTTAGGGTTTAGCGCTCAGGTGGCTTTCAGGGTTCAGGGTCCGGGTTTCCACCGATTTCGTCAGTGGTCTGGAGCTTTGGGTTTAGGCTTTCTTCTAGACTACCCGGGAATAAACATGGAGGGTTCCACTTTCTAGATCCTCCCTGGGAGTTTGGCCTTGATCGCAGATCATGCCTGTGACGAGCGGCGGTTTTTTCCGTCCCCAACCGCCGATTCAGCCGCTGTGGGTGATAAGACGATGGTAACATAGGAGTACAGTTTGATTTGGTTGAAGGTATAAAGCGAACCCACTTGCGCGGCTTGACATTGACATTTCTGCACACGGTAGCTTGACCGTGCCATTGCGAAACAGTTTTCACTTCAAAACCTAGCCACAAAGCCAACAGCCTAAGCCACGAAACCACAAAAGTAACCGAAGCCACGAAAACTACTTTTGAGCACGACACGAAACCCTAATCCCTAAACCACAACAAAACCCAAGACCATGCGCCTCTAAACCCTAAGCCTTAATCCATGCAGCGCTCCCTCTTGGTGCTGGTCTCTCTGGCATGGCTTGGTTGGCATCTTCGCTTTAGGATTCGAAGTTTGAGGTTTCCGGTTGAAAGTTTTGGATTCTTGACATGTAGGTAAGCCCATGTATCCTACACCCTAAGAGTTTTAGTTCAGGATTCCGAGGGTTTGCATCGCAGAGAGAATTTCAGAACGCCGTCCCAGGATAGAGCGACACTGCTTTGGGAACCAGAACCGTATTTTGGTCATCCTAAACCCTAAGCCCTAAACCTCCAGGGATTCCTAAACCTCGTATCTTGGCTAATGTAGGAAGCTGATTAAGAAACCCGGGGCCTATAACCCCAAAATAGAAGGATTCATATAAGGAACCCTAATAAAGGCCCAAGGTTTCTTAATCATCAGGCTCCTACATTTTAAACCCCCAAAACCCTTATAGTACCCTTATAGATTCCTGTTTTAGGCACCCTTTAAAGGAAGCCTAATAAAGGCCCAAGGTTTCTTAATCAGGTTCCTACATTAAACCCCCCAAAACCCTTATAGTACCCTCAAAGATCCCTAATAAAGGCCCAAGGTTTCTTAATCAGGTTCCTACATTATGGTTAAAAGCGCCGACTCAGTCGCAGGAGCGAAGCGAACTGGCGCGAACGGGGAGGAACATGGGAGCCTAAATAGGGGCCTTAATAATTAGAATAGGGTTCCTTTATAGGTTCTGAAAAAGGGTCCTATAAGGGTTGCTATAAGGTCTACTATAAGGGTTTAGTATAGGGGGAAAATTTAGATTTGGGGCCCATTATACTATAATTATAATCGGGAACCCCCTAAAACCTTGTTCTAATTATTAAGGCCCCTACATGAAATAGTTTCCCATGTTATTCGGTGGGGGTCCTTGGTTTGATTCTACTATGAAAGGAGCCCAGAACCCTGTTTTCGCTACTAGACCTCCACATGATTTCTACGGCATCTTGTATCACAAGATATGTGAGTTTTCGATAATAGGGACCCCAACACGGTATCCTAACTAGTCGGACCCTTATTATAAGGACACCAAAACAAGGTAGCCCTAAGTTTCGGAAACTCTAAACCCCAGACCCTTTATAGAACCCTTATAGATCCTTAAGGAACCCTTAAAGGATCCCCTGTAAAGGAGCCCTAATTTTCGGAAACTCTAGACCAAAATTTTCGGGAACCCCCCTTTTTAGCCTAAGGCCACGGAAGAGCCCAAGGTCTCAGGGCTAAGCAGTAGATGCTTCAAGGATGGGAGTTTCCAAAAATAGGGGACCCTAATATCGTACCCTAAATAGTGGGATCCTTATTATAACGACCCTAAAATAAGTTACCCCTAATTTTTGGAAACCCACGGATAACTTTGTTTGGCTTAGAGGGGCTAGGGTTCAGGTTTTGGGGGTTTAGGGTTTGGGGTTTAAGGTGTGGGGTTTAGGGTTTAGGGTTTAGGGCTTAAGCTGTGGGGTTTAGGGTTTGGGGTTTAGGGTTTAGGGGCTCGCCAGGAAGATGCTGAGGTTGCATCCTGTAATTGCAGGGGGTCCAATGCATGATATAGATCGGTTCTAGACATTTTTTCCTGATGAGTGAGTGTGAAGACGGCTTTGGAATGACAATTACCAGAATCAAAATACGAGGACTACTCGTTTACTTTCAGCCTTGTTGTTTTGACTACGGCCTCGCGGGACCCCTTGAGCCCGAAGTATACCGAAAGCTACTGATGCCTCGACCCTTGGCCTTAAACTCCAGCTGAGGGTGCCGATTGCCGAGAGACCAGTCACGCACCAGATTGATAAAGGTACACGCGAGCAGACATTGATTGCATGGAGCTGAAGGGTCCCACCCCTCCAAAACAGCTCTAGGCCTTGCATAGCAGACAACTAAAACCCTAAACCCTAACTCTGAAGCCCCACCCTGCACCCTGAACCTTACAGCAGACCCAAACGCTGCGAGACACGGACAGCTCCATGTGGAGTGGAATCAATATTCCTCCGGAGTGGCAGCTGCCCTCGACTCCTTTACCCTTACCGTCATGTCCTCGTATTTTTGCTCCCATAATCATTTTCAGCGTTTTTCGAGTTCGAGATGGTGTGTTTCTGTTTGTTTGAGGTTTCTCATGGTCTGGAACTGAATGATGTGACTTTGCCAGCAGCACTCCCTGTAACGCTATAACCCCTAAACCCCTAAACCCTAAACCCTATAAGCCCTAAACCCTAAACCGTGCTCGGATGTCATCAACCAAGGGCAGCCCTGCCGCTTCGAACGTTCGTCCTTCTCTCTTCGCTGATCCGAAAGGGCCTGCGGTCTGAGGGTAGGGTGTTACGGTATCATGGTAGTAGTAGGAGTAGTAGTAGTAGTAGTAGTAGTAGGTAGTAGTCGTAGTAGTCGTAGTAGTTAGTTTCAGTACTAGTACTAGTACTAGTACTACAGGTTTCAGGTTCCAGAAAACTTGGCTTCGTGTTTTTTGGGTTTTGGATTTGGGGTTTTAGGATTTAGGTTGTTGCATCTTAGGGTCTGGGGTTCACCGGGGGTTCAGAAGGCTTGCATCGATTGCACTTGGCATGGATTAGGCTTGGAGTTCGGGTTCCGGGTGTGGCGTGGGTTGTCCTTTAATATANTTGCATCTTAGGGTCTGGGGTTCACCGGGGGTTCAGAAGGCTTGCATCGATTGCACTTGGCATGGATTAGGCTTGGAGTTCGGGTTCCGGGTGTGGCGTGGGTTGTCCTTTAATATAGCGGCCTAAATAAGTACCAACGCATATTATTCTGGTGGGTCCTGATTATAATTGTAGTACAATGGGCCCCAGAACCCTATTCCAATTAGTAAGGCCCCTATGTTACAGAGGCGCTCAATGAAGAATAGGCTTCATTCTTCGAATGACGTGGCTTGTTCAAGGGCCTCGCGTTAAAGGACTGGGATACAGGACATTGTCCATATCCCCCATATATACGCCATACAAAAAGACTTAAACAGTACCATAATTCCGACGGCCTATGTTGTGGAGTTTAGGACTTCGAAGAGGAGATCACCTCGTGGTTGCTCTCATTGCTTTGGTCCTTTGACTGTCTTTTGCTTGTTTTCGGAGTTTAGGACAGTGTTTGAGTCAGGGGGCTTGACTAGGTTCCTGAGTAGTACCCTTTTGTCCTTTTCTATTTTAAGGTCCCCTTATTAAAACGGAATAGTAAGAAAAAGGGTTCCCTTATGTTTGAAGGGGCTACTCTAAACCCTAAACCCGTGAGGTTAATCCCTCTCTAAGTCCCTCTATAGTTACACTACTGGAGGTTGATGTGTAGTTATAAGTAGGGTAACTATAGATATAAGCCATATTAAGGGACTGATGACCCCACTTATAGCTACCCAGGAACCTCCAAGTATCCATGGTCATATAGGGACCTTAATTTCTAACATAGGGTTTTGGGGCACATTATACTGTACCTATAATAAGGAACCCTAGGAATAATATTGTTAATTATTTAGGCCCCTATGGTATATCACAAACCCTATTCTGATTGTGACGGCCCCCAAAAGCCTAACTCCGTTCATAGAGCCCCTCAAGAAGCCCTGTCTAATCATTAAGGCCCCACAACCCTATAAACCCTAAACCCTAAAACCCGAAGCCATCCTAAACCCTAAGCCCTAAACCCGAAATAAACTCTAAACCTAAGCCGTTGTTAATCGCAATCGCTGAGCTCCGAGCCTTTCAAAACAGTATAGGTAATTATTGAGGCCCCTATATTAGGCTTAGGGTTTGGGGGGCGACTTAAGATCCACTGGGGTTTTGGGATGTTTTAGGGCTTATAGGCTTTAGGGTTTAGGGTTTACCTTGTAAGCAAGACAACTACTGTTACATCTGCTTGCTTACGAGTCCCTTGATTCTCTAAGAAGGCAACGTAAGGTCAGGACAAAGGGCCGCACGGACTTCCAAGCACTCTTCCTGCTCAGCTTTTCCACTTACCATTGTGGTGAAGCCCCGTCTGAGCAGGCATGAGCACGTACGCCGTCGGCGATTCCAAGATACAGTGGCAGAACATTTCAATAGTAGTGATAAGGTTGTAGATGCTACAGAACAGGAGTGGAGATTGTCACGAGATTGTACGGATGGTGATAGTGGAGGTGGTGCCCTACCTAAACCCCTAAACCCATAAACCCCTAAACCCTAAACCCGTGGCGGTCGTGGTGAGCGGAGGAGGAGTCGTCCTTGAGGCGACCGGAGGCGAGATCCCGGGAGTCAGTGAAGGCTATTCGCTTGGGGTTTCGGGTTTAGTTTAGATCCTATAATGGGCCCCAAAACCCTATTCTACTAAGGCACCTATACTACCTTCAAGTGTCGGGTTGCGGAGCTTCCGGCGTCAGTTCAGAGGTTTTGCGAGCCACCCCACGCTTCGAGCCTCAATCCGCGAACCAGAAAGCCCAACCCCACTAAACCCTAAACCCTAAACGGCCCTAAACCTAAACACCCTAATTAGACCCGAAGACCCAAACCCTAAAGCCCAAAACAAGTAAAGAGACTTTGCAGACACCCGTATAAAGCCATTTTTGGTTCCCAAGCCACCGCGACCGACAAAAACATACTTGTTTAAGGAAGGATTGTCGGAAACAATAACTGGGAGCCCTGGAAATATGGGTGGTTGTCAAAATTATGGTACCTTTTTGGGTCCCTATTATAATACGGCACCTAATATTTAGGGTACCCAAAAAGGGATCCTAATTTTGACAACCACCCATATGGGTTCTCTAGGGCTCAGGCATGCCCGAACATATAGAACTCGTACAGAGACCTTGTAGAACCCTTATCGAAGCCTCCTAGAATCCACAAGCCCGCACCATGCCCTAAACCCTAAACCTTAAACCCCTAAACCCGAATCCCTAAACCCTAAACCCCTAAACCCTAAACCCCAAACCCTAAACCCTAGACACTCAACAAATGGAATCGCTCTGCCTGGGGTAGAAGATTTGGGAGCTTCACTTCGAGTCGAAAGTCACAGGGTGCACTCAGCACTGCTATAAGTTTGCTTGAATTTTAGGGTTTCAGGGCTTCATGGTTTGAGTGTTTAGGGCTTTAGGGTCGGGTTTCGACGTCGGTATCCGGGTGCGAATTTACTTGTGTTCTGTTCAGATTCTAGCTCTGGGTGCTGGATGCCACACTTGCAACACCTGATTGTTGCGAAGCTCCCATCCATTAGATCTTCAGAGAACACCATACGGTGCCGATTCCAAAGCCAAAATGAGCGACTTGCTTGGGCTTAGGGCCTAAACCCTAAGCCCAAGCCTAAACCCTCAACAGTGTGGCAAATAAGGTTTCTTTGCAGATCCTTCGCCGTGCTCCCTTTCAAGCGGTGGTAATGGTACCCTAAACCCTAAACACCAAAAATTACGGAGTTGGAGTCTGTGTTGAGGTCTCTGGGAGACGGGGTTCAGGGTTTAGGGTTTAGGATCTATGTAGGAAAGAGGCTTCAATAATTAGCAACAGCATCCCTCGGGATTCCACACACCCGGACACCCTATTAAGGCCCCGATAGCGTAGAATCCATACAGTACTTAGGAGCCCTTCTAGTAACCCTTGTAGAACTCGTTGAAAGGAGCCCCATGAAGGCCCCGTTATCACACAAGCATACATCGCAGAAGCACTCAGGCAGAGTCATGGTCGATGTGTTGGAAACTGAGCTGTAAAACTGAACACTGTCGATGGTGAGGGTTTAGGGGTTTAGTGGTTTGGGGTTTAAGGGTGTAGGGTTTAGGGATTTGCCATGGAGGGATGACTTCTTGTCTCGGGCTAGCCTTCCTGAACTTCCTCTCTGTGACGGGGGCTTAGGGTTTTAGTTTCAGGTTTAAGTTTCAGGTGCCCTGAACTCCTCGCTCCAAACCACCGTAGCCTTCGACTCTATCCACAGGAACACAGCGGTTTTGGGATAGGGGTGAGTTTGCTGGTTGAGGGTTCAAGATGGTTTACCCAGAGACTCCAATAGCCCTTAACTAAGGAATATGACTGAAATCATAGTAGGGGATCCTACTATGATTTAAGGCATATTCCTTAGTTAAGGGCTATTGGAGTCTCTGGGTAAGGGTTCAGGGTTCATTAAGTCTATAGATTGGTTTGTCCCAGAGTCAAGTCACAAGGCCCATCACCCCGAACCGAAGCCTAAAGCGCAATCCTAAGCGCGAGCCAGAAGGGTTTAGGTTTGAGGGTTTAGGGATAAGAATTGAACCCTAAAGAGCCCAAATCTCGAAACTTGACCCACCGCCAAAAATCGCAGAGGCCTCTTCCTCTGCTGCTGGAGGCGCGTGGATGTAGGGGCTTAGAAGCAGAAGCTTTGGGCTGAATGGACATACTATAGGGGCCCCTTATATAGCTCCATGCTGAGCCCAGACCGTTCCCCTCATACACCGTTTGCTAGCCGCGCTTAGTCAGAGTCTCGGTGGCAGCTTGAGCGATTCGGGGCTGTCGCAATGGACACGTTCTGGCGAATCAAGTCAAAGGCAAGGCTGAGGGATTTCCGCCACGATTTAATATAGGGATCCAAATAATTCTGATTTGTTTATCTCAGAAATATTTTAGACCAAATGCGTATTGAGGATTTAGGAAATTATATTCTGCCTATTGAGTTGATAATGTAATTTGGAATGAATATAATAGAGAATGAACTAATTTCATATATATCTATATATTCTTCTATATCGGATCTTTCTATTGTCGCTATTATCGAGATAGCTATATAAATATAGACTAGTGTTAGATAGAGAATGGGCATTTCCGAATTCGAAGATTTCTTGAATTATTTCTATTTTAGATTGATATTTTCTAAATATAAATATTACGAATTCGGATGAATATTATCATATATATTAATTGATTTCGGAATATTTATATTTCGGAAATAAAAATAGAGTTTCTTCTGATTCGTATTAGAATTATTATCTAATAAAGCGGAGTCGTGCTGATCGTGATTCTGCATCACCCACCCCGTTGTAATTTGGTCCTTTTCCGTATTTCTTCCTTGTATGAGTGTTTCGCGCGACTAAAATATTGGAAATCTTAGCATCGCGAGCTCTTCTCTCGCGGCACTGAAATCTCGAAGTTTTTGCGGTAGTAAAATTCTAGTTGTAGGTTTTCGGTAGAGGCTCTAGTGTTGTTCGTGCTGAATGAAAACAAGTATTAGTCGCATGTGAAGATTCGTATTTGGTTTGTGGGGTTCATATTTGGTTCGTATTTTTTGTGTGGGGATATGTGAGATTCGTGGGTCCGTGCGGGGATCTTGTGTGGTATATTTGAAATTTATTTTAGGTAGGAGGTATCTACTCGAAAGAAAATGAGGTATTATTTATATCGATATTCTGATATTGATATTTTAAATTTCTTTATAGATCTTCTTCGAGATATCTTATGAGCGGAATTTTTGAGCCCATGTGAAATAAAGAAAGTGTCCGCACGATATTTTTTCGTATTATTATTTATCTTGATATTTTTTGATAAGATCTAGAAAATTCGAAATTCGTAACTCTTCTCAAATACTATTGATTTTTGTCTAGACGTCGCTTTGAAAGGGTACGTTGTGCCGGGGCCCCCCGAAGTATAACGAATGGACCCCGTGGTTTAGAGTAAGTTTATCGAATTTGGTAATCTTTATCGAAAGTATTATTTTTTGAATTTTCAGATATAGCAAAATATATGTGCCGTTTATCAGCTCTTATAGAATTTTAATGATTATGTCAGGAAAAGGCTTTCGAAGCCGATATGGCACTAAAGCAATTTTTTATAAGGGATCTTGTATTGTACCCCGCATGAGCTCTTCTCGATCTGACAACCCCCATCGATCATCAGTGGGTTTTTATCTGTACGCTTCCGTAGTAATATGTCAATTTTGGGCAATTCTCCTCGAGTCATTGGATTCGTCTGGAAAAGGCCTTCGAAGATGATATAGAGATAATACTTTCGTTGTTTATGAGGGATCTTACACTTTGACCCGTATGGGCTTTTCTCGATCTGGTAACTCGCAGCGAGCATTATATTGGATTTTCGCTTGAATGCTTCCATAACAATATGATAATTTTGGGCAGCTCTTTTGGGGTATCATTGAATTCGTCCGGAAAAGATCTTCGAAGGTATGGAAACAATGCCCGCTATTTACGAGAGATCCTATATTTTGATCTGTATATGCTCTCCTCGATCTGGTAACTCTTATCGAGCATCATTGGGTTTTCGTCTGAATGCTGCCATAATAATATGCCAATTTTGGGCGGCTCTACAAGAGCTGTTCAAGGCGATCTGGAGGATATGTTATTCTTTTATAAGGGATCCTGTACTTTGGCCTGAATATGCTGTTCCCGATTTGGGAACCGTCATCGAATATCATTACTTTTTTCCTGAGTATCTCGTTCCAGAATCCTTGCTAGGCGTCGCCTTTTTGGTTTTACGAGGGGGCGTATATATCAGCCTTTGGATTATTCGCCGGTAGCCGTCAATACTTATGGAAAACGTTTCGGCATCGTTCCCCAATCCAGTAATATTTGTGGAAATTTGTTTTATTTTCGTTTCCTTTCTGGCGTCTTCCCTTAATTGGGGGTGGTGGTGGGTGCATTCGCCCAATCGTGGCTCGTGTCACCTGGGATTTCGCCTGCGTTTTCGTTTGCTTTGGTTCTGGGATTCTCTTTGTTTNTTCCCTTAATTGGGGGTGGTGGTGGGTGCATTCGCCCAATCGTGGCTCGTGTCACCTGGGATTTCGCCTGCGTTTTCGTTTGCTTTGGTTCTGGGATTCTCTTTGTTTCACTTGAGAAGATTTTTATCCTGGCGCTTGAAGGGACAAGGTTTCCTTCTCTTCTCACCCCACAGACGGTGTCGTACTGGGAATTTGTCATTCGCCAGAACGGGAAAGGTATTTGAGATTCGGGTGCGAACGGGTACGACCTCGTAAATTACGAGGTCGAACCCGGATGCGCCTCTGATTCCTGGAGGCTTGGAACCAATCGCTAATTCGGGGAAAGGTATATGGGTTTCGGGTGCGAATTGGTGCGAACGGGTGCGACCTCGTAAATTATGAGGTCGCACCCGGTCGTATCCCTAGTTCCGCGAAGTCTAGAATCCGTTAGTAATTCAGGTAAGGCATATGGTATGCGGGTAAGAATACATAAATGATAAGGATATTCCCGGTCGCACCTTTAGTTGTCCGAAGTCCGGAATTCGTTGGTAATTCACGGAGAAGGTATATGGGATTCGGGTGCGAACGGGTGCGACCTCGCAGGTTGCCTCCAATTCTTCGAAGTCCGGAATAGTTCGGGAAAGTTATCTGGGATTCAGGTGCGAATAGATTCGATCTCAGAAATTATGAGGTCGTACCCGGTCGCACCTCTGGTTTCTCGAAATTCGGGATGCGTTGGTAATTCGGGAAAGGTGACCGGGATTCGGATGCGAACGGGTGCGACCTCGCAAATTATGAGGTCGTACCCGCTCGCACCCTTGGTTTCTCGAAGTGCGGGATGCGTCGGTAGTTCAGGGAAAGGTATATGGGATTCGGGTGCGAGAAGGTGCGACCTAGTAAATTATGGAGTCGCACCTCTAGTTTCTGGAAGTTCGGGATGCGTCGATAGTTCGGGGAAAGGTGTATATCATTCGGGTGCGAACTTGGTTTCTTGAAATTCGAGATATAGTTCGGGGAAAGGTCCATGGGATTCGGGTGCGAATGGGTGCGACCTCGTAAATTATGAGGTCGCGCTCGGTTATTGCCCTGATTCCTCGAAGTCTAGAATCCGTCGGTAATTCGGGGAAAGGTGGATACGATTCGGGTGCGAACGGGTTCAACCTCATAAATTACGAGGTCGTCCCCGGTAGTATCTTTGGTTTGTCGAAATTCGGGATGCGTCGGTAATTCGGGGAAAGCGGTATGGAATTCGGGTGCGATTGGGTGGGCCTCGTGAATTATGAGGTCACATCCGGTCGCACATGCATCGGTAGTTCGGTGAAAAGCCTATACGATTCGGGTGAACATATGTGCGACCTCGTATATTTCGAGATCGCACCCTTGAATTCTCGAAATTCGGGATGCATCGGCAACTTGGGGAAAGTAGTATGAGAATCAGCTGAGGCAAACCCCCGTTCTCGGCTCGAGAATCGGAATTTGCCTTCGAGACGCAAAGAACCTAGAATATCGATCGAGATAACGGAGCATTCATCAATATTCTTATTTCTTGAAAATTCATCATATGGCAGGGGAACTCATTGGACAACCCCCAGAGGGATGGTTAACTAGTCAGGGGTTGACCTCTTGTAGGCGTTGTGGGTTGAGTATCTCCCGTAGGATTCGGAATGCGATACATCNAGGGGTTGACCTCTTGTAGGCGTTGTGGGTTGAGTATCTCCCGTAGGATTCGGAATGCGATACATCCGCGGTGTGGAGAATCTCCCCATCAGGGTCAGCATGTTGGTCGAGGACTTGAGCCGCCATCAACGGTTACAGATGATCGGCTGCCCACTCTCTCCGAGATTTTCCTGAGTAATGTCTTGACCAAGGAACATTTACCAGCTTCGCTGCTACCCCTTGCCCGCGAAGAGTACAGAAAGGTCGTTGCACGCGTTCTCCAACACAACCGACGCGATGCTTGGGAACTCGCCGCGGATAACGAGTTAAAACAGAAGGCTCGGAGGGCGTGGATCGAATTTTTTATGTTCGGCAAA
>BGNK01001253.1:71540-103465 GCA_003297005.1 Symbiodinium sp. clade A Y106 | reverse complement strand
GAACAATTTCGGGGAGATGTGTCAGCCTTTCAAGCTCTCGGAGTGAGAATTGTCACTGGATGTGATTTGGCTGTCCTGAAGACCCCAGTCCTTGGCTCTCGCGGGTTCCTCGATAGCTTTTTGTCAGCCAAGCAACAAGAAATACAACAAATAGCCGATGAAATTACACGTCTTCCGCATAAGCATGTTGCGTTCCATATCTTGCAGCAGTCTTTCTCCTTCGGGCGAATCCAATATTGGGCGCGAACAGCCCCACGAGAACTCGTATCATCCCTTTTCGAGTACNACCATTCACAACTCCACAAGCAGTTGATGGAGAGCCTTCTCGAACAACCCCTTCCCGCCCAACAGTGGCTCCAGGCTAGATTACCCATCCGGTACGGCGGGCTAGGACTGTTGAGTTTCAGGTATGAGCTCGGCATGAGAGTGTTTCATGTTGCTGATCTTGTATATGTCTCAGCTCGACGGCAGAGTTATGAGCATGTTTCAAGACTCGTCTCGGGGTATGAAGCCCTTGCTGAGATTTTCGAACATGACGCGGTCCAACATTTATCATTCTTTTACCCAACTCATGGAGCAAGTCTCTCCAAGCCTTCCGCTCCGCTTGATCAAGCTTCTATGCTTCAAAATCTGCACGAGGCCATTTTCCAAGACCTCCTTCAGAGCAGTACAGTGGCTCAACAGGCCAGGCTGCGAGCAGCGGCAGCACCCGGAGCTGGAGCCTGGTTGCAAGTTGCCCCCTTACCCATACGAGATTTGTTGTTCTCTGACGTTGCATTTTCAGATGTTGTCAGTATGCGACTGGGGATTCCGATCTTTCAAGGAGACGAGGGATGCACGTATTGCGGCCAAGCACTTGATCCTTGTGGTCATCATGTAATGAACAGAGTTGTAGGCGACAGGGGAGTAAATATGGTATCCATAATTCTCTTCGAAACACGGTGCACCGATTTGCTCAGATGGCCGGTTTACGACCGTACTGGAACCAACTGGTTTGATTACCGGATCAACCCAGATACACCCTGCCGATACCTTATTGATTGCTCCGCCCTCCTTGAAACCTAATTCTTGGCGGAAATTCCCTCGCCTTGCCCTAGACCTCGCAGTCACTTGCCCGGTTACTCAGCCGCTCATCGCTCAAGCTGCTGCCGAAACGTTGAGTGCGGCTGGAAAATATGCCGACCGCAAGCGCGGGTCATCGCCATGCGATGCGCGGCTGCAAACTTGGACTATGAGCCGGTGGTATTCGAGAGTTTTGGCGGGATCGAACGAGGAGGTATGGAGCTCCTATCTAGTATCTGCTCTAAAGTTGACCAACAACAACAATCCCGGATTGGCGAGGCTAAACGTCTTTGCTTGGCGCGTCTTTCTTTCGATTTATAGCGTGGGTTGCACGGCACTTTAAACGCTCATCGGGTCGTTCACTCCGGGGTTGTCGGAGGCACTGACCCCATAGAGGCCTTCCTTCAATTATGCTCAGGATAATTCCCGGCGCAGGTCGCCTCCACCGAATTTCTAAGGTGACGCCCCGGCTGCCCCTGGAACCTGCCGGCTTCACTGCTCTTCGCCGCTGAGGTGAATGCGACGGTAGTCTTCTTCTCGTTTCACTGCCGCTTTGTCNGGTGACGCCCCGGCTGCCCCTGGAACCTGCCGGCTTCACTGCTCTTCGCCGCTGAGGTGAATGCGACGGTAGTCTTCTTCTCGTTTCACTGCCGCTTTGTCTTCGTTTCTCTCTCTCTCCTATTCGTCTCTCCGAGCTTCCCTCGAATTGGCGGTGGGCTTTAATACATGCGAGGGGATCTTGGAGAGCTCGAATCTTCTCGCTTTCGTTGGTTCCTTTTCGCGGCTTTTCTCTGTCTCTTGCCTAATTGACGCTTTTGGGCACATAAGCTGCCTGCGTCCCTCATATACGACATCAATTAATCCTTTATACTATTTCAATTAACCGAAATGAATTTTTTAAAAATTATTATTTTGGTCTTTTTATGCATTTTTCGCCCTCATATTCGCGCAATATGTTTGAGGTAGCAGTAGTAGAAGAAGTAGAAGGTAGAAGTAGTAGAACTAGTAGTAATAGTAGTAATAGAAATAATAGTAGGAATAATAATAATAGTAGTAGCAGAATAGCAGTAATAACCAATCTATAAAAATCAATTGCAAATCATGGATCATACGTGCGCCATGACTTTCCATCATTCCTAGAAGGTCCTAGCTCCCCCCCATTTCTCCTATTTTGCGAGCTAGTAACCGGACGATTTATCTTTAGATATATCATAATATGACGAGATAGTGATTTTAAGATCTAAATATCTTCAAATTAATATAATAGATATTATATATAAATCTTATATAATTAAACCTATTATATAAGAATTTTTACATATATTATATTTAAACCTTAATATAAAGATCACTCCCTCATCCAGATAATTACTTCGAGAACTAAGATGTACTATTAACAAGAAATGAAAAATAATTTCAATATCATATAAGACAAATCACTATTTTCAGCTCGAGAACCAAGAATAACCTTTCAAGATAGAATATAGCCCGAGACGATAAGAATTTTCATAATTTCAAAAATTAATAATAATAAAGAAAATAATAATGAAAATCAAATCTATAAATATAATGACAATACAATAATAATTTGAGGAGCAGGATTAAGAGAACGAATATTGCCTAGATGATGCGTTCTATTAAGCCCCAAGATATATCTATGGATCGAAAAAAAGAGAAGAAAGAAAAGATAATGAAAAAAAATAATGATTATTAATTCGATATTCTATTCCATTATTATTATTAATTTTTCTATTAATATTCCTTCTATTCTTCATATTGTTATTATTTGATATATCATAATCATCTATATATCTTTCGGTACCTACGAGAGAATTTATAAGATTTAAGAGATCTAAAAATTCTATACGGGATTTAAACTTACGACTACTAATCGGAGAGTACGAAATTTATACGATACTCACTTCTCCTTCTACCCTCCCTATCTATCCTATTTTAATCCGGTCTTCCCATTCCATAGAAATAAATTCAAATTCTCGATATCCCTATCTTCCCTTTCTTTTCTATCCGCCCTATCTCTCCTCCTCCACTCCCGTGCCTATTCCCGATCCCACATCTTTTCTTTTCTCTTTGATAATGAAATTTCGAAATCCATATAATAATCGAGATCTCTTTCTCTTTCTCTCTATCTTTTCCTCTCTATTTCTTAGCTTCTAAACCTTTTCTCTTCGCTCTCACCTCTTTTCTCTTCTCCCTCTCTCTCCCTCTCCCTCTATCTCTCTCTATTCTCTTTTCTCTTCTTCTTCTCTCTCTCTCACTCTGCCTCTCTTTCTCTCTGCTCTCTTTTCTCTTCTCCTATCTCCTTTCTTTATTCTCCTTCATCCTCTCTCTCTCTCTCTCTTCTCCTCTGCTTCTCTTCCTCTCCTCATTCTCTCTCGCCCTCTAACTCTCTGGCTCTCTGGCTCTCTGGCTCTCTCGCTCTCTCGCTCTCTAGCTCTCTAGCTCTCTCTCTCGTTTCTCTTCTTTCTTCTTTCTTCTCTCCTCGCTCTCGCTCTCATTCTCGCTCTCTCTTTTCTCTCGCGCTCTCTCTTTTCTCTCTTTTCTCTCTCTTTTCTCTCTCTTTTCTCTCTCCTTTCTCTCTCCTTTCTCTCTCTCTTCTCTCTCTCTTCTCTCTCTCTTCTCTCTCTCTTCTCTCTCTCTTCTCTCTCTCTCTCTCTCTTTCTCCCTCTCTCTAACAACAACAACAACAACCACAACGACAACGTCAACGACAACAACAACAACGACGACGACAACAACGACGACGACACCAACAACAACAACAACAACAACAACAACAACAACAAAAACAACAACAACAACAACAACCACCGCAACCACAACCGTTGACGTTGTGGTTCTAAATATTTTCATGATTTGACAGTTCGAAATACTAATAGGTCTTTAAAAGCAAACATATATTGCTTAATAGAATATAAAAACTATTTCTTTATATCTAAATAATCTGAATATAGACCTCTTGAATTTCTTATATCTTATTATCATATAGACTACATATAGATTATTTAGTCGTCGCTTTTCAAAAAACCAAGTATTTGTACATATTGCCGATATTTATATGCCTAAATCGCTCTACCTCAGTTTATATAATTTCGATGAAGACGCTCGACTAAATTCCATTGAGAATTTCGAACCTGTCAAAACTGAAATATTTTTTCATATTGTTAAATACAACATCTAATCAATTTCTCTATCAAAATATAGACTTCAATGTGATCCCAAAACATTTTTCAATAAAACCAGAAAAACTCTTAAAAATATGAACAACTAATGATAATATGGTTATCCAAATTCTTTGTGCGATAAGCTCTACCTTTGGGAAGCATAGTGTGTCCGAAATAAGGGGTTTAGGAGATAGACCCGCCAATGATTATTGGATGGTGAATCTTGTCTAGTTAATCAACTTGGAAGTTTCCGAAAATAAGGGACCCTAATATAGTACCCTAAATAGTAGGATCCTTATTATAAGGACCCCAATATGAGGTACCCCCTCATTTTCGGAAACTCCCACTGAAGCCCCTGGTCCGAAGAAAAAATTCTACCCCAAAAGTGTGCTCATTGCGATACCACTTTCTCCCAAATACAAAAGAACAAATCACAGTCCTTTTCAGAATGGCCCGATGCATAGTTTCGCACATAATCAGCTCGTGTCGATTTTCGACTGAGCTTCAGCATCGAATTGGTGCCAAACGGCAAAAAAGGAGGCTGACTACCTCTGGGAAGTGGGGGTTCATACCAACAAAGTTTGATGACAGCTTTACAAATCTTCACGAACTTGTACACGGTTCTGTAACATACCGAAAATCCTCGAATTTGGCGTGCCTTATCTAGAAGTCCTTGCCTTCAATATCGGGGTTGCATGGTTTCTGAACTCAGCAGCAGCGAAAAGCCGCTTCAGGGATTTGGGATTCAAACCCTAAATCCTGAAGCCAAGGACTTCGGGGCTTGAGTCGGAGGGCACGGGTTCAAACTTCAAGTGCCTGGGAAGTTAGGATTTCTAGCGGCCGAAATCCCTAATCGTGATCCCTCAAGGGCTTCTTATGAGGCTTCCTGTAAGGATTCCTACAGGGGCTTCTGTGAGGCGTGCTTTAAGGGTTCCCAGAGGGGTCTCCGCTTGCATTACCTACCGTGTCAGGCCTTCAAGCCTACTGTTGATAATACAAATCCTGCATGACCTCAAGGGGTTCCTTTAAAGGGATCTATAAGGGTACGTTTAAAGGGTTCCTTTAAGGGATCTATAGGGTTTTAGGGTTTCGGGTTTAGGGTTGATGATATAATTCCTGCATTACCTTAAGGACCCTAAACTATGGGAATTATGGTATATTCCTTCTTATGGGTAATGCAGGAGTTATATCATCCACCGTAGTTCAGCCTGATTGGAGGTTCATGGGACTTCAGCAAGTAAGGTTCTGATTATAAGTTCCTTAGATGGGCTATAAGTGCATATAAGTATAACTATTCTATCTAGTTCCCAAGTCCCATGATCCTTTACGTACACTGTCAGGCCTTCAGAGCTAGTTCAGCCTGCTTCTTCTGCCACATCTCGTTCACCTTCGCGAGCTCTGAGGACATGGTTTCGGAGACGGCTCAACCTTAAACCGTCGACTTTACAGCTTTGAGGTATTCGAGAAAACCGACACGAACAAACCCGACAGGCTTACGTCTTAACCTAAGTGGCCAATAGTCTAGACGGTTAAGGGCTTAGGATTTAGGGTGTCGGATTTAAGGCGCAGCCTAAAGCGCTAAGCATACTGTCAGCCCGAAACCCTGAAACTGCTAACTTGATGCATACCCCGAAACCTTGAATCAGGACCCACCCCAAGTATCCTTAAAAAAGAACCACCATGGTCCTTCAGATTGATTGGGTATCGGGTCTTCAAAGAGCGTAATTGGGGGTCTAGATACGAATAGTCTGCTGTTTCCGATGCCGGGCTTCTTTGTTTAGCACGAACCGGGGCACCAAAATTCGTGGCGACCAAGCTCCAGTTCCCTTGACGGTACGGATTATAGGACCCAAAACCCTAAAGTAAGGGGCATAGGTTTCAATACTAGTAGTACTAGTATACCCCAGAATACACCGAAGTATACACTCCCCATTGTCCGGAGGAGCCCCTATATACGCAAAAAAAGGGAGTGTCCACAGCAAATACGACAGCAAGCTGATTTCGAAACAGCAGCAGCCCTGGAATGGTCTACGCCGGAGACCGCCTGTGCTGGTACTGTCAGGATTCGTCCGCTTGAAAACCATGGTCGCCATCATCAAGATGTCATCATCCTCAACAACCTCATCATCCTCACCACCACCACCACCACCAGCATCATCATCGGCGTTGGCCATGCTTGTTTCCAGTCTCTCCGCTACGTTCGTCAGCATTGCCCTTAGCAGTGACGGCCGCCGCAAAGAAACCCAAGCCCGAAGCCTAAATCCTGAAATCCGGAACCCTAAATCAACCCCTATAAAGCCAGAGAAAGATACCGACATCCCAACCCCCCCCCGGCCTGCTGTGCGAGTTGGAGCGCCACTCCTGCTCCGGCGTTAGTCTGAGACTAGATTAAGCGACGGGTTGGGGTTCATGGTCAAGCCTCTAGTGTAATTTATAGTGGGCCTTCTTCTACTTATATGGATGTAGAGACATTAGCAGCAAGAGTATCAGGGCTGTTACTTTGTTGTATGAGTTTTCGCAGGGCTTTTGTGAGAGGGCCTTCAGAAGTAGAATCTAAGTAGAATTGGGGGGTATCAATCGACATGGACCTTATCTGAAAGAAGCAGGTGCAATGAACGAAACTATATTGTGGATGCCACCTGTGCATCAGAAACCTAGACGACTGGGGTTTACACCCTAAACATTTTTATGATGTGATACAGGACTGTATTTCTCTTTGTGCTTACGCCCAAAGCCTGGATATTCAACATTTTAAGGGAGAAACACATGCCTAGACTGGGCCTAGTCCCGAAGTAAAGCAACGTAAACACGTATCATATACTTGTGTATGTTGTATGTGTATATACATACATACATGCATACATACATACATACATACATACCTACATGCATACGTACATACGTACATACGTGCATACGTCCATACATACATACATACATACATGCATACATACACAAGTATCTATATATATATATATATGTACATAATAATAAGCATACTGTAGAACAGCCCGAAGCCTTAGCTTACTTTTAAACCCTCAAACAGCAGCTATCGTAGCCCCCAACTCCTGGAAAGCCAAAAACCTTCCATCCTGAACTCCAAGAGCTTGAAACGCTAAGTCCTAAGCGGCTTAGGGTTTAGGATGCATTGTTTAGAGTTTAAGCAGCGGTTCAGGGTTTAGGGCTTCTAAACCCAACCAAAAAAAATTTCCGGCCAGCCTTCGCACTCTGCCATGCCCTGGGAGGACACTGGGGCTCAGGCTTGTGATCAGGGGCTCGGATTTCCTCGTATTCTCAAGATTTGGATTCTTTTATGGCTTGGGTTGAAAGTATAGGGCTTGATCTCTATATATTATATATATATAATAGAATATGGGTCTCCGACATCCCAAAACCCTCCCTAAAGCCCTGAAGCCCAAACTTTACTGCCTTAGGTCCTCAACCCCCGAAAAACCTAAACCTTAAAAATACACCAACAATAAACCTTAAAACCCTAAACCCTGCAACCCCTGAAGCCCTGCATCCAGGCCTGGAACAATTAGTATTACATACTCGGGCTCCTTATGAATAATCCTGCGTTAACATACACCCAAACCAAACCCTAAACCCTAAACCGTTATGCTAAGTCTTACGGCCGCCACACTAAAGCCCTAAACCCTATAGAACACGTCGTAATCGCCATTTAACGGAAGGAAGCCTGAAAGGAGCCTCCGTGCTCCATGGATTAAGCCGTTCTTATTATTCTGGCCGCCTTTGCTAGCCAGGATCCGATTTTTCAGAACCCCCCGCCGATCAGGAATAGGAAATTCCTTAACCCCAAGTAACCTACCTTTTCGGGGTCCCAAAATATGGTTTCCTTCTAGAAGTCCTTATATATAAAGGTGCGCTATTTGGAGCTAGGGCTTTGGGTTTACATGATGTTTCAGGGCCCAGGGTTTAGGCTCAGGTTTTTTGCCATGTCGAGGATGGAAGAGAAGCTTCATTATATATTTTACTGACTAGTTGGACACCTACTTTGACCATAACTCTGAACCAACAATCAAGTCGGTTATGGCAAATGGAGGTATAGAACATCCTGTAGAACCGTACAAGTGTAGATCCCCGCTCTTTAATCAAGTTCCTACATACATTGCACCCCAACGCCTGCAAATCCCTCTTCCTCCTGGGTCCTAGTTGTCGACCACACAACTCCGATAAACACCCGTATCAACCCAAAAAACTCCCAAACCCTACAAAAATGCTGTTGGCAAAAGCAGTCAACAAAAAACTGTTCGACCTTTAAACTCAATAATAGTCAGAACCCTATAGCTCCCTCACAGAAACCCCATATAAGATAAGGGCCTGAATAATCACCAAAAGCTTACAGTCAATCATAGACCCTTACGCTACTTCGAAAAAGCAGCCCTCGTTCAAACCCAGTTCCCAGGACCGGGTCCGCGGGCAAGCTCTACATCCAGCAGCCCAGCGTGGGTGAGGCTTTCTTCATTCCTGCAGCTTAGTACAGGGCCTCAAAAACAAGAATACGTAAGGCTTTTGGCTAAGGCTACATTCATACTACTAGTAATTAATACAATATTTTCTTTAAATGACAACTCAACCCGAACCCTAAACCGTAAAACCATAAACCGTCTTATGAAGTATTCGACCCTCAATATTACGCTTGTTACTCTGGGCCTTGGCGGCCCTTTGGGGTTTGGGTCCGGGTCTTAGTTTGGTTCGGTTGGTTTTCGGGTTTGGGAGCTTAGTTGTTTTTGGACTGGCGGCTGGGGCTTCGAGAAGCTTATCTGTGCTGTTTCCGCGCTTTTGCGACTGGGGCGTTGGGCATCGGGAGCTTGAAGCAGGGTTAAAGCTTTGGGGCATGAGACTATAAACACCTAAATGTAGAAGGCGCCTTCAAGCGTTAGAATAATTTACGGTCCATGCCGTTTTCCAAGGTTTGGAATTCTCTTCGGGTGCTAGAACCGTAAACCCTGAACCCCAACTCAAAACATAAACCCTGAATTTTAGAGGCTGCGCCTTGTTTCGCACGCGGCCTTTAGAGGCTCAGCGCCAGCGTGGGGGACTCGATATTGTCGTAAAACTTTAGAGTGATGTGGTCTGCTTGCGACCATATCTGCGCCCAGTTCAAGCCAGTGCTGACTGACGTGCGCGACCCGTCCAAGTTCCATGCCTCCCACCAATGTCGCTCTTCTGCAGCTTTCGACCACGTTCCAGAAGAGCATTGAACTTGCCTAGAGCCTGCAGCTGCATCCGGTGCAGGGCCGCTCGGCAGCAAGAAGCACCGCATCCAAAGTACGGCAGCCAATTGTCCGTTTAACGTTGGTGAAGACTTTGGCTTGCACCTTGTCCGCTCGACTTCGAGCTTGCCGTGTCCAATCAGTAGTTTCACTTCTTGCGGCAGAGTGAACCCCTGACAACGTAGGTTGTAGGTTCTTTACGCACCCTTGCTCCCTTAGATGTAAGCCCTAAACCCTAAACTCCTAAACCCCAAACCCTAAACCCCTTAACCTCTTAACCCCTTAACCCCTTAACCCCTAACCCCTAAACCCCTTAACCCCTTAACCCCTAACCCCTAACCCCTAAACCCTAAACCCCTACACCCCTTAACCCCTAAACCCCTAAACGCCTGACCCCTAAACCCTAAACCCTAGACCCCTAGAGCCCTAAACCCCCTTCACGTCTAAACCCTAAACCCTTAAAGCCTGAGCTTGGGTGGGTATTTCTTCGTGAGAAGCCTTCAGAAATCCACTCCTCCATCTTGGGCCTTAGGGTTTCGGGGGTTTAGGCTTTAAGGGGTTGAGGGTTCAGGGGTTTAGGGTTTAGGGGTTTGGGGTTTTAGGGGTTTGGGGGTTTAGGGGTTCAGGATCTTCTTTTGGTACTACGTATCAGCATTATTGAGCATGCTCATCAGCACGATTTGGTCGTTGTTGTACATCCGACAATCGACCCTGTACAAAAGGAGGTCCCCCAGATTCAAAGTCGCACTGCACTGTTTCAGCATTGCTTTTCAAAGCCCATAGAAATTGCCTGCTTCCAGCAAGTTGAACTTCTAAAACTCCCAAAAGCAGAATGCGAGACTGGAGCCACATAATCCTCATTAGATTTGGAACTCTCGGGCTTACCGTCTTGAGCTTGAGGTTATGGACTTTCGTACACCTTTCGTACACCAAAGAGCAGGGGAGGGCAGCAGAGAATCGTATCATGGCCTCGCGCGGAAGATCATGATGTTCTCGCGCATGTTGCGCCTGATACTCGCAAACAACAACAGCCCGGGATACCATGGAGAATGAGATTCGGAGGGGGGTGGAGGTTTAGGGTTTAGGGAATGTTCTGTTGGGACCACATGAAGCTCTATGAAATCCTAATTTTAAACATTTTTGGGTTTATGCTTTGAAGGAGCCGAGGATAACGTCCTCGGTCCTAAATCTGCACGGCTTAGCCATGAAGGTTTAGGGTGTAGAGTCTTTTGGTGTAAATGTTGTCGGATTGAAAGGTTAGGTAGTTCGGCTTTTAGGACTAAGGTTTAGGGTTCAGGACCAACAAGGTTATGTACAAGGGCAGAGTCCAGATTCATGAACTCCTGTAATTTGCGCACCTTAAGATGAGAATTCTGATAGGGCTTAGGCTTTGAGGTTCAGGGTGGGGTGAAGGGAAGACGGTTGAATACGGCGGGTATGGGTTACTTGAAGCTCGACCAAGAAATTACGAGAAACTACTCACCAAGTATTTTGATCTGGCAAGTAGCGGCCCTGCAAAAGCCGCGGACAGTGTATGCACAATGTTGCAGGGAACAGAGCTACTAGTAGGAACTCTGCGCCCGTTCTTGCAAGACAGGTGATAGATCCTCCGAAAATGCGGAGACCCACTTGCTAAATGCGGGTAGGGCTCAGGGTTTCGGGTAAGGGTTAAGGCTCAGGGTTTAGGTTTAGGGGGTCTTTCGCTGCGTCGATCTCCTGGCACACATCGGGAGAGGAAGCGGCCTGGCCCCATCAAGATTGCGAAGTATCATGTGGTGGACTGGTTCTTCCCTGAGAGCCCATCCAAGCCGGCAGAAACCTATGTTGTCACCTTTCGAATCTGTTGAACCCTCAACCTTGCACATCTGACAAACACCCGAGTATTGAATTCTGCCAACACTCGCTCTGAACCACCTCTGCTGAAAACCCTAAACCCCAACTCCTAAACCCGTAGAGAGCCAGCCCAAACCCAAAGCCCCAAACCCTAAAACCCCGAACCCCAAACTCCTACTTGAAGGAACCCTAAAGCCCTTAAAGGATCCCTTAACTCGAGTTTGAATTCTACTAGCACTCGCTCTGAACCACGCCTAAACCCCAACTCCTAAACCCCTAAACCCTAAACCCTAAATCCTAAACCCTAAACCCTAAATCCTAAACCCTAAATCCTAAACCCTAAATCCTAAACCCTAAACCCCGAAGCCCAAACCCTACGCCCCAAATCCGAAAACCCCCGAACCCTAAATAAACTCCTATAGTTCCGTTGAAGGAACCCTTTACAGGATCCCTTAAAAGGAAACCTCAAAGCCCTTACCCTAGGAATCTAAGGACTCATATGTTAAGGCTTTTAGGCCCAAAGACCATACTATATAAGGCTTTTGGGCTATTTTGATGCCCAGGGTTAACGGATCCCTTACATGGAACCCTATGCCCTGCCTGCGGAACTGGGTGTCTGCTGAGGCAAAGGGGCGATCCGGGGGCGTTGGCATGACCTCAGAGGCAAGTGCTCCCAGAGAGCCCCAAGGTTCGGGTTTAGGGTTTAGGATTTAGGATTTACGGTTTAGGGTTTAGGACTTAGGATTTAGGGTTTAGGATTTAGGATTTAGGGTTTAGGGTTCTGAATGAGGGAGATTCCAAACCCACAATCGTGGCATATACATATGTGTATATATAAATATATATGTATGTATGCATATGTGTATACATGCAAAAGGTATGGGTAAAAATATAGGTATAACTGTGTGTGCATGTATATGTATATGTATGTATGGATATGCTTACATATAGGTCGATACAGGTGTAGATATAGATACAGATGTAGATATGGACATATAGTTATACATATAGATACAGACATAGATATAGCTATGAATGCAGATACAAATGAAAATAGACATGAAGATAAATACATAGACATAGATATAGGTGTAGATATAGGCAGGGACATGAACAAGATATAGATATACGTACAGATGTATCATAAAAACAAACCATGATTGCAATTAAAGTACAAGGTAAATAAGGTAACACAAGATAGTAACATGAAACAGAAGATAAGGTAATATAACAGAAATACACATATAGTTATAGCACCATATATCTTAACATATCACAATACAGCAAAACACAACATAAATGCCAGTATGAGTCTAATATGTGTACATATACTTGCACGCACTTAGTAATGAACTAACGATTTATAACTCGGGCTTACAGAGAGAGGAGAAACACAGAGAGTGTGTGTGTGTATCTGTATGTATATATATATATAACGGAGACTGACCGCTTATATGTACACACAGAGTTCTTTATTCATTTATTTATTCATTTATCCATATATCTACCTTGCTATTCAGGAAAATAGTTTAGGAAGGACGTGTATTTAGTGTTCACGTACCCTAAACCCTAAATCCAAAACCCTAATCCCTAAACCCCTAAACTATATACCCTGAACCCTAGTCCCTAAGCCCCTAAATGTCCCTAAACCTCGAACTCTAAATCCTCACCCCTGGATCCCCATCATCGCTCCCCTCCGAGGCTGTAGCGAAGCTTTCGCCTTTCTTCCAATTAAAGCGCAGTCGACCTCCCAAAGAGTCGAATTTATAGGCTCAGTTTAGGGTTCAGCGGTTTAGGGTTTAGGTTTTTTTTTTTACCTTAGCTTGCAGCAAACGTGCAACAAGTCGTTGGCGCTAACCTACTTCCTGCTAGTTTACTACGGTCCCGGCGTCACTGCTGCAATGAACGTGCATATACAGTTATTTCCCTCTGGTTTGCTTCTTATAGAAGACTNCGGTCCCGGCGTCACTGCTGCAATGAACGTGCATATACAGTTATTTCCCTCTGGTTTGCTTCTTATAGAAGACTTTCACACTGAGTTGCTTCACACAGAGAAACTTCACACTGAGCTTGCTCACACAGAGATTTCACATCGAGCTGCTACACAAAGAGATCGCAATTTGTGTATAATAGCTGAAACCAACTGCGCCGTTCCAGAATGCATGCTCATGGTCAATAATCGTCTCTCGTATTTCTCGGTCGTGTTTGTTGAAAGGCACCTTCGGTACCGAGACGTCGTTTGATGTGATTATGTTCCAAGCTTTTTCCATATTCGTGGTAGTCCAANGGTCGTGTTTGTTGAAAGGCACCTTCGGTACCGAGACGTCGTTTGATGTGATTATGTTCCAAGCTTTTTCCATATTCGTGGTAGTCCAAAATTGTCTTGGACGGCCTACTCTCCGTTGTACTGTTTCTCTTGGCACAGCAGATTGAGTTTTAAAAGCGGCTTGATGCAACGGATGTTGGCGGTCCCGGCGAAGCACATGTCCCAAAAGCTTTAATCTCCGTTCTCCGAGAACTTCTGTCAAGGGCTTGATTTTCCTGTGTATGCCCGCGCTTGGGGCATTCGTGACTTCGTTAGCTCTTTTGTACACNGTCAAGGGCTTGATTTTCCTGTGTATGCCCGCGCTTGGGGCATTCGTGACTTCGTTAGCTCTTTTGTACACGTACTCGTTTGTGTTGCTGCGATTGATAAACGTAGTGTGCAACTGCAGGATTTTTCGTAATCCTTTCAACTGAAACGTATTGAGCAATTTTCCCGCTGATTCTGTGGGTTCCAAAGTCAGGTTGGGTATTTCTTCAAACGAACATTATTGACGCAGCATTTGGTTGAACTTCCATTTCTTGTTACAATTTGTTTTGAGCCAAAAGATGTCCAGCTTTTTTAAGATGACCATTGTAGCAGAGATTCGTCTTCGGATTTCCTGTCTGGGGTCAACTCGTTTTGAGACCGACGCTCCCAGATAAGTCGTCTCTTGTACACACGTCATTCTTTCCCCACTCTTGAAGCGTATACTGCCTCTGGCATTATATGCAAGAAAACAACATTTAGATTGATTCAGTTTCAAACGCAGGTATTCTGACTCTGCTTCAATTAAATGTAAGTAGTCATTGGCAGTCTTTTGGTTTTTTGCAACGATTAATGTAAGTAGGCGCATGTTGTTGAGAACCTTCAAATACGGGACCTTTGATTTTCTGCGATTTGTGTTTTGAAAGCTGTCTTTTACATCAGAAAACATGACATGCATCGTTAGAATGAATAGGAAAGGGCTGAGTGGACAGCCTTGTCTGATTCCTGTTCACTGAGTGAAACGGTTGCTTGTATGTGAGTTATGATTGACCTGGAACATTGGTATGCGGTAGAGAGCTTTCTACCGCAGATTGTACAGAAGCCCTTACAAGTTAGATCGTTCGCTGTCGAACATCTTTTCATGATCAATCTTATCAAAGGCCTTTTCCCAATCTAAAAATATCAGGAACAAACGTTCATGACCTTGTTCAACGACGTCGGTGAGACGCCGTACGCAAAAAAGAGCTTGTCGACAACTGGACGGGAAGGCCTTTGGTTTGACACACGAAGGTTACAGTGCGTCAATAGCGTTTGCTATTCTAACTTTGAGAATGTATGCGTAGATTTTGTACGTCGTATTTAATAGTGATATTGGCCTATAATTCTCCGGATTTTCATGATTTCCTTTCTTGTACAAAAACACTATCTGAGCAAAGGCAAAGTCATCCGGCACGTGTTTTTTGTTCCACAGAACATTTAGGCATCTTGTAAGCTGTTCGATGTTTTCCAAGTCGAGGTATTGGAAAAGCTCGTTAACCACTCCGTCTGGACCTGGAGCTTTGTTTGTTTTCAGCTTGCGAATCGCCTCCTGAACTTCGATACATGAGAACTCGACTGTGGGCATGTCGAAATCTTTGTTAATGATTATGAGTTAAGGTATATTATTCCTTAATTAATGAAGGGGTATTGGAGTCCCCTAAACCCTAAACCCTATAGATCCCTTATAGATCCCTGAAGGAACCCTAGGTATTCCGTAATTAAGGGATATTGGAAACTCTGGGTTCTCTTGTATCTAAACCCTAAACCCTAAACCCTGAACCCCAAACCATAAACCCTTCTTTTATATCCCAACCACCATCTAATTTGGTCGCGCGGCAGCATGCCAAGGCTCGAGGTACATGGCAAAGGAGCCCTTTCGCTTGCCTCTTAGGGTTTAGGGTTTGAGGGCTGGGCTTTAGGATTTGGTTAAGGGTTTAGGATATTTAGGGTTTATCGGGCGTGGAGTTTGGGATTTAGAGCTGAGCGTTGGGCGCTAAGGGTTGAGATTTGGAGTTTAGGGTTCAGGTGGGATCTTGGCGGGATGTACTTCTGTAAAGGCTTTTACAAGAGCTTACCATAAACTGCCATAACCTACTCTTTCTGAAGAGTCTCTATAAATTCCGTAGTGAGGCGCTGCAAACAAGGGCAGTAGGTCATGTTAGCACAAGAAAACCTTAACCCTACTGCACAAGCCGTACATCCGAAGACCCCCCACCCTAAACCCCTAAACCCTAAACCTCAAAGCCTACCTGTGGCTCCAAACCCTACAAAATAGTAGGTTATGACACCTTAAGTAGAGGGTAGAACCCTTAAAACGGCAGGTTGTCGGATCCACTCCACCGGTAAACCCTGAACCCTATGTAAACCACCCTAAACTCGTTCCTGCTGCGTCCAAGGAGGGGTTGGCATGAACAGCGCGTGGCTTCTACTTTCGGCGCCTTCCCAGAGACTCCATGTACCCATATAGTAGACACTGAGGCCTGCAAGTACCTATACAGGAACCCCTTTAGGGCTTAAGTATCTACTCTAAAGGTACATGGAGCCTTTGGGTTCGCGTTTGGAATTTGATGTTAGACTATACTATAAGGAGGTCTTAGGAATAATATTGGTTCTTATTTCGGCCCCCAAATGGGTCTTTCCGAAAATAGGGGACCCTAATATAGCACCCTAAATCGAAGGATCCCACTACAAGGTCCCCAAAATAAAGTACCCCACCCTTATAGAGCCTTTAAAGGAACCCTCATAGTACCCTTGTAGTAACCCTTTAAAGGAACCCTAAGGTACCCCTTAGTTTCGGAAACTCCCATATGGCTCCTAAACCCTAGGCCCCAAGTCCCATGTCCGTTAAGCGGGGTTCAGGTGCAGGGTCTAGGGCTGAGGTCATCACTCACCATGCACATACTATGCTCGGGACGCGTCCTCCGAGCCCCCATCCCCAAGCCTTTTTTTACAAAAGACTTTACGGTGGACGCCCTCCCTCTTGTCTGTGCATAGCCCCGCCAGGAGAGGCAGGGTTTAGGGTTAGGGTTTAGGGTTTAGGGTTTATGGTTTGTGAATTTGTAATGATACAGTCGCAAAAACGAAAGATGGCTCGGAAAGCCGTCGGTTGCAGGGCCGGGGATCATCTCGGACAGCGCCTTGGCCTCCCGACTTCCTTTTCCACTTAGCCATGGATTGGGGACCTTGGCTGGCGGAAAGAGCCCTCTTGTCTGTGGACCTTACGACATAAATCCTACCTTACCCATAGTAAGGAATATACCATAATTCCCATAGTTTAGGGTCCTTATAGTAATGCAGGATTTATATCATCAACCGTATCACCCACAGACTGTCTGCCCGCCGGAATAAACTCACGAGTCTTCGAAGTTTGCTCTTCGTTGTATCCGGAGACTCCAAAACCCCTTAGTTAAGGAATGTTCCTTAAATCGTATTCGGAATCCTACTACAATTTAAGGTATATTCCTTGACTTCCTTATGGAACCCTTATAGAACCCTGTAATGAACCCTTTAAGCAACCCTAGGTATATTCCTAAACTAAGGGATATTGGAGTCTCTGGGTTCGTGGTACGTGCCGCATCCACTGGCGCGAGCCCCGGCCTTTCGTCCCCCTCCGTCTGGACGGTGCATAGGCCCCTAAGCCCCCCAAACCCTACCCTAAGCCCCTAAGCCCAAACCCTACCCCAAACCCAGGACCCGAAGCCACAAACCCCACCCTAAACCCTAAACCCTAAGACCCTAAACCCTAAACCCTAAACCCTAAGCCGGGCAGCAAGGGTCGGGCTCGTTAGACCTTAGCCTTAGGGCTTAGAGTTTAGAGTTTAGCTGGCACTTGGAGGGTTTAGGGCTCAGGGTTTTTTGGTTTACCTAGGGCTTGGAGGATTTAGGGCTTAGGGCTTAGACTTCGGAGTTTAGGGTTTAGTACGATCTAAACCGGTTTAAAGTTTTGTGCCTCCACCCTGATCAACGTACCGCGCGGTCTCGTTGAAATTGCGCAGCATGGGCACGAGCCCATTGCTGTAGCCTGGGGTACGGGGAAGCACTTTTCAGGCAGCATCTGTGAGACCTTAACGGGAACAACGCCAATCTCGGGGTGTGGGCCACAACAGCTTAACGGCTTTACGGTTAATTAAACTTTTGACGATGCGTCCCAAATCCCATGCTGTAAGAACTTCAAGGCTCCACACACGAGGATCCCACACAGGGTTTGGGGTTTAGGGTTAAAAACAACGGCACACACACACACTCTCTCTCTCTCTCTATCTATCTCTCTCTATCTCTCTCGCTCTCTCTGCAGGAGCAAGCATGAAAATGCGCTAAGGTGCATACACACTTCTACATGTCAATGCGGATGCCTGCAACTGTTTGAACTTCCAACACTACCTTTGTGTGTATGTGCACAAACACATAAAGGTATATATACATAGACACACATGTATATATATATATGCATACAAGCATGCCTGCATGCCTGCATACATACATACATACCTACCTACCTACCTGCCTACATACATACATACATACATACAGAAGGATACGCTAAGCAGCTAAGCCTTAGCACCCTGGTAAGTCATGCTACAACCCTAAACAGAACCCCTATTAAAAGCCCTAAAGAGCCCAAGAAGCCCTCCTGAAACACTGCCAAGCCTGAACTCCCTAAACCCTACCCTAAACCCTAAACTTTCAGGGTTTAGGCAGGGTCTGGGCTTTTAAGTAACCAGGGAGAAAAAAAGTATAAACTTTTATTTCATAAGGGTTCCTTTAAGAAAAAAGTATGAAAGTATGGTACTCCAAAGCCTAGGGGTTTAGGGCCTACCCTTAACACAGTATCATACACTATCCGAAGCCAGGCGGCCGTTGGTGCCCCGGATGTAAGAGCCCTTGGCCCGCGTGTTGGAGATGGCTACGCCGATGCCCCCAGCACTCTTCGAGATGAGGGCGCACCTTTTAGGGTTTAGGGTTTACGGATTAGTTTCGGCCAGTGCTCCATTGGGATATACCCTGAGCTCACGCGGCTGTGGGGTCTAGGGTCACTCAGTAAGTCGCCATGGCGAACGCAGCTGTGGTCGCGCGGAAGGCTTGAGCGGGCTCGGGGCTGCTTTATGGTTCAGGGTTTAGGGTTCAGGGCCTACGTCCGTTTGAGAAGCGACCAAGAATAGCAGGGAAATAGCGCTGACACGAATTCCATAAACACTGAACATGGCAAGAGGGCCAAGACAGGAACGTACAGCTCGAGGATGCGGGATCCCCCCGGTGATTGACCCTTTCCACCTCCATCACAGCATTGTCAGGGACAGGTCTCTGCAAAGGGTTTTCGGGTTTAGGGCTTGTGGCTAAGAAGGCCCATTTCCAAAGAAAAACAACATGCCATGAACCAGCACAACCCCTGCAGAAAACAGTTACAGATCCCATACTGATAGACGGAAAGACCCTTCTAAGACCATTGAGCAGAACATGGTGATATTCCGCAAGACGGACCACATAACCTTTAAAGCGGACAGGCTAAAGCTCTAGAACCTCAAACCATCAACCTCCATGAAAATGAACCCGGTCAAACTCCGACAACCGTAGTGAAACACCGATAAACTCGCCGACAAACCCTGAAACCTTCCTACTATGTCCCACTGATAAACCTGTTAAGCCCCAACATTTCTATGAATTTCCTGAGCTTATCGAACGTAAACAATGGAAGGATATGCCTCAAGAACACACAGATCCTATGACCTAAAACACTAAACTGTAAACCCAAAGACTCTAAACGCTCAACCCTATTCCCCAAACCCTAAACCCTGAACCCTCAATCCTAATCCCCCTTTTCAAGAACCATGAACTCCGCGATCTACTATTAAAAAAAGTTAGTAGTAGTAGTAGTAGTAGTAGTAGTAGTAGTAGTAGTAGTAGTAGTAGTAGTAGTAGTAGTAGTAGTAGACCTTTCTGAGCCGATGACTGCCTGAGTGTATCGTAGATGCCATCGATGCTGTCTTCCTGGCCGGGTAATATGGGAGTTTCCGGAAATTGGGGGTACCCTATTTTGGGGTCCTTATGATAAGGATCCCACTATTTAGGGTACTATATTAGGGTCCCCTATTTTCGGAAACTCCCATATAGGTTTGGTGTTTGAGGTTTTGGACCTTTGCTTTAAGAGCTTTAGTTTAGGGTCAGGGTTCGCGGCTTAGGATTTCAGATTTTCGGTGGTTTTGGGCATAACCAACTGAAACCTGTAGATACCTAACCCTACACCCGTGTAGGGTTTCGGTTCAGGCTTTTGGGTTTGGGGTTCATAAAAAAACCCTTCAGTCCCCCAGCTTTCCCTGCGCCTTGGGTGTAGGGCTTTTGGATTTCACTGCCTTCCGGGTTTGAGGTTTGAGGGTTGAGGGGAAACCTAAAGCCTCAACCCCAAACCCTAATAGGGGTTGATTAGGCACCCCCAAAAAGGCATAGGCATAAGCACTCTATAGGGATATCCCACCCTTAATGGGTTATCAGGAGCTATCCCTGTCCTAATTCTTGCTTCTCTGCTTTTTGGGGGGCTGGGCCTTCATCTTCAGGAGGAAGCACGAAGACATCTGCGGGCAGGGCGTCCCGGAGTTGAAGAGCCTGTGGCTCCGCCCCATTTTCGGAGCTCAGCCAGAGTTAGGCCTCTAAAGCCTAAACCCTAAGACTTTAAAAGCTCCCTAAACCCTCAATTTCCCCAAATCCTCGAGCTCCTATACTTTGGCCCTAAATCATCAGCCGTATAGGTCCCTAAACCCAGGGTGTAGAGTCTAAAGTTTAGGGTTCAGAATTTAGACATCCAAAAACCCTAAGGCAGAGGATCCTTAGGAGGCTTTGCCAGTGAGTTACTTTCGGCTCCCTGCTTCTTTAGGGTTTCGGGCGCCGGGTTCAGTGTAGGATCGGAGGTTTTAGGGTTTCTGGGTTTGTGTTTTAGGGGTTTAGGCCTTTAGGTTTCAGGTTTGTGGTTGAGGCTTTTACTTCAAAGTTGAAGGTCCTATGCCCAGTTCAGAGCCCTGAACCTGCAACAAGCACCCCACTGCTGCCGAACACATCATGCAAGCATTCACGAAGATCCTCTTACTCTTCGTCCAGATACTCACACAGTATCAGCCGAAGCAAGTTCGCCCCAGGTCCCGGACAGATCCGACACATGCAACCAACCGATGTATCGGCATGTCCGTGACTATGCTTCAGATTTCTGAAGGATATGCTGCGCCCCGGCGACAAAAATTTTGGTCCAAGGGACAGGGCCCGATAAGTCTAACCAGCAGATTCCACACCAGATCCAACACGCAAACTCAGCTTCTGAACACGAAACACAAGCCGAACCGGACTTTAGGGTATATCATTAGGGCATATCTTGAAGGTATATCTTGAAGGTGTCTTTCTCAGCTGAGGACTGTAGCGCACCTTAGGGCTTATCTTTAAGGTATATATCTTAGTTCAGAAGGTGTCTTTCTCAGCTGAGGAATGCATCGCACCTTAGGGCATATCTTTGAGGTATATATCTTAGTTCAGAATGTAGCTTAAACTATCATGAGGATCTCCCCATAATTTAGGTTAGATATTGCTACAGTAAAGATATTACCTATAAACCCGCAAAGGTATGTAAAATAAAGGCCCAAAACTCAAAACCTATAAAAGGCCATTATTCTAGATACTTTTGGGATCCAGGCAAAGGGTTTTGGGGTCTCTGGGAAACCGTTCCAAGGCCCCTTCAAAGCCAGGCTGCGTGGGCGTGGCATGGGTGTAAAGCCTGGCGCAGACTGGGCCACAGTAGGTGCCTTAACAATTAGAGCAGAGTTTCGGAGTATATTATGGTATAGCTATAATCGGAACCCTAAGGAATAGTTGCATTGGTCACTCGTCTGGCTTCTATGGTACATTGTGGTTCGCTTTACAAGGGTTTTCTTTGGGTCGGGGTGTAGGGTTTGAGATACTGGGCCGGGTGGGGGTTCGGGGCTTATGAGTTTAGGATCGGATGTTGCGGAATATGTGCGTTGAAATCATTTGGGGTACACTGTAAGCTCTACGGCAAGGCCACACAGGCCCAAAACCCGAAACGGTTTAGGGTTTCAGGTTTAGGGTTTCCCTAAACCCTAAGCCCGAAACCCTAAACCACCAAAGGTCAAGGCCAGATAAGCGTCCAACCCTTGACTGACTTCTGAAGCCCTCCAAAAAGTTAAACTTCTAGCCTCCTTATTATGGTTCATATAGAAACCCAAAAAGTTGAGGTCCAAAGAGCCAACCAGAAGAACGCCAAGAACCCTAAATCTCTGAAAGCGTACTTGGAGGTTCATGGGACTTAGTGAGTACAGTTATAAGTACCTTAGCTGGGGTTATAACCAATCATAAGTATAGTTACCTTGTTTATAGCCATAGTTACTAAGACCCATGAACCACTAAACGTACGCCCAGACAGGCCCGAAAGTCTAAACCCGATAAGCCCTACTTGTCGGGTATCATGGGGAACCAAAGGTTTACCTTTTTCATAATATAAGGATTATATAGGGATTATAAAGGGATTATATGAGGATTATATAGGGATTATACTACCCCAAAAGGTTAAAGGCTACCTACTCTACTACTAGGAAACCCTACGGCCCTACAGTCAAGCCAGATAGAAACACTAAACCCCAAACCCTAAACCCTAAACCCTGAAGATGCCTTGAAAGGAACCCTTATAGATCCCTTTAAAGGAGCCCTAAACCCGGTCCGGCATAGGGCTTTAGGCTTTAGGGCTTTAGGGTTTAGGGCTTTGGGCTGATATAGGGCTTTAGGTAGGGTTTAGGGTTGAGGTCGAAGCCAGCCTTCGAGACATCAGATCGTACGTCTCGATGGCTTTCTCCACGTTTCCTGAGCTTCTGAGCGTTGGAGTAAGAATCAACATAGGGGCCTTCACAATTAGAATAGGGTTCCTTTGAAGGGTTCCAAACGAGATACTGTAAAGGGTTACTAACAGGGATTAAAACAGAGTTCACTATAGGGGCCTTAATAAATAGAACAAGGTTTCCGGTTATATCCTACGAGACTATACCTAGAAAGAGACTACATCCTGAACCCTAAACCCAGTCTAACCCTAAACCGTATAGGGGGCTGCTGCCGCTAGTTACTCAGACCCCCACAGACTCCAAAATCCCTTGAGCTAAGGAATATTCCTTAAATCATACTAGGGATCCTACTATAATTTAAGGAAAATTCCTTTAATTAATTAGGGGAATACTGGAGTCCCCTAAGCCCTAAACCCTATAACTATAGCTCCCTTATAGATCCCCTTAAAGGAACCCCCATAAGATCCCTTTAAAGGAACCCTATAAACCTCACTGTCACTTGAAGGGATATTAGAGTCTCTGCATTTGTTGGGTTCAGGAAGCCCCAGTTGATGCGAGAATACACCCCAAAACCAACTCTGATCATCAAGGCGCCTCCTAGAGTTCGTATAAGGGATCTATAGGGGTCTAGGGATCTATAAGGGTACCTTTAAGGGGTTGCTTCAAGGGATCTATTTGGGTTTGGATTTAAGTTTCAGGTTGATGATATAATTCTGATTGTCAAGGCGCCTCCCTATCCCTGCACACGAAGCCGAAAGTCTGGGAACCCAGATCCCGAAGACTCCAATATCCCTTCACGAAGGAATATTCCTTAAATCATATTCGGGGTCCTACTATAGTTTAAGGTATATTCCATAATTAAGGGATATTGGAGTCTCTGGGAACTACTGCTTGGCCGAGGCTTCCAAGGGACTTGCTAACCCCGAAGAAAAGTGACAACAAACCAACTAACCCTAAACCCTGAACCCCCAACTCTAAACCCTAAACCCTAAACCTTAAAGCCCAAAAACCCTGAACCCTGAACCCTATACCCTTAAACCCCCAAAACCCAAAGCCTTAAGCCACCAAAGAAACAAGCCTCAACCTCCAAACCCCGGAACTTCCCAAGTCGCCAAACCCCCGGAACTTCCCAAGTCGGGTTCAAGGATCATTCAAAGGGCAACAGGAGGGACCCTTAATGGGGACCCCTACACTATAATGGGCTATATAATGGGTATATGATGCTATATTCCGGTTCTATACCTAGGGGTCCTTATTAAGGGTCCCTCCTTTTACTCTTTGGCTCATAGGGCTTTGCAAGTAGAAAGTACCGGTTTAGGGTTTAGGGAGTAAGTATAGTTATAGGTCTCTTAGTTGAGGTGATAGGCTTATAGGTAATACTTGGAGGATCATGGGATTTCGTAAGTAAGGCTATAAGAACCGCAACTGGGGCTACAAGTATGTATTAGTGTGCTTACATTGTTAATATCCCTACTACTAAGTCCCATGATCCTTCAAGTACCTTTTCAACCCAACGCCCATAATCCCAAAACCTTTCCGAAATCCTTATAATGATAGCGCCCTCCTGGGACAATGATCATGTTATGAAACCCTTGTAGTATAGTATAGTGGTATAGAACCCTTGTAGGACCAGTATAAGACCCCTTTTGTACGGCAGCAAGGAACCATTATAGGACCAGTCTGAGACCGTCAAACTATAGCAGTATAGAACCCTCCATAATAGGACCGATGAAACGCTTCTAGTACTATAGAACCCATAAAGGACCATTGCAAGACCTCTGTAGAGGACCCTTTAAAAGGGCCGTTTCCAAAAGCCCTCAGACCCTAAACCCTAAACGCCCAACAGATCAGAGGCGAGGCTCCACAGTGGATGCCGCAGGCAACCTGAGCTGCTCTGGGTTCAGGGTCTAGGGTTTCGAATTTAGGATTTAGGGTTGATTGTTTAGGGGTTTAGGGGTTTAGGGTTGATTGTTAAGGGTTTAGGGGTGTAGGGTTGATTGTTTAGGGGTTTAGGGTTGGTTGTTTAGGTGTTTAAGGGTTTAGGGTTAAGGGTTGATTGTTTTGGGAGTGCCAAGTGCTGTCGATCGGGAAAACATGTCGGCAGTTCTCTAAGTTATGGTCAAGTTTAGAATTCTTGTTACAACGGCCTCGTGCAATTTTTGGGACCCAAAAATGTTTAGAGAACTACCCAGATGGCGCGGGCTTAGGCGCAGTAGTTAGGCGATCGCCGAGCCCGACAAGGTGCTGCATTGTAGCACGTGTTCAACGCCTAGAGAATGGGTAGTTCTCTAAATTAGGGTGGCTTTTTCGGTCTTATAAAACGGACCCTAAAAGGGACCGTAGTGTAGAAAACTGCCCAAATCGTTTCGATACCCTGCTTCACTTGCTGCGGCCGGAATGATCGATACAGTGGTTCAGGTAAGTGATAGCTTGGGGTGTGACTAGCTCGAATCAATGCCTTGCAGCATGTCCTCGGTTCTCTGACTTACCGTATTTGATTCGGTCTTTGTTTCCTGGCGAGAAAAGGATGTGATGCAAGGGCCGGTTGTGCGGACTAGCCGTGAAACTGTTTGGAGAAAGGAGTGCTTGGGAAAGGATGTTCGGGCGCCCTGCTGTAATCCACTGGCTTTATCCTACATGCCGTTATCTGCTCCTGCTCCTGCTCTAGCTCCAAACCCTAAACCCTACACCCTAAACCCTGAACCCTACACCCGAAACCCCAAACCTGAAAGCCTAAGCGCTCGCGTTTTGCCAAAGCCAGGCTGCACCGTGTTTTTGAGACACTGCAGGCCAGAAGCGTCCCCGTGCCCAACACTCCCCGCATCCTTCAACAGAGCAGTTTTCTGGGTTTTGAAAACCCTAAACCCTAAACCGTTTTTTTCGGGTTTAAGGTTTAGGGCTGAGGGGTTTAGGGTTTAGGGTAGTTGGCAGGCTGCGTCGCTGCCTTCCGGACGAGCTTGCCGTGGAGGCGCCACCACTTCGAAGAAAATCTTTTTACCGGATGCGGAGGATGTCCATCTAGTGGCTGAGACAGAGGGCCAACGTCTCGCAACGTCCTGGCGGATCTTCTGTGAAGCTGAGCGCCCCGAGCTGATCTGCCTCAAAGGTGTAGATCATATCGCTTCGGCAGCACAGGGCTTCACTCTAGCGGTTTCAAACCTCGCATGTCTTGACAAACTCACAGGTTTTGGCGGCGCCGGAAGCGCGCGCTTTGGTTCCAGGATTGAGGATTCGGAGTCTAGGGCTTGAGAACTACAGGTTGGCATTCGAGGTCTTGTAGGGGTTGCAGTAGCCCAGACGAACTAAAGGTTACCTACACTACTGCGAAGTTTCATAAAGAAAGGGCGTCTCGGGTGGTCGGCTTTCGTGCTTTTGGGCTTTAGGGTTTGGGGTTCAGGCTTGTAGCATTGTTGCCTGATGATTTCAAGTTTTGCTTTCGGGGTTTCGCGTTTAGGGAGTGTGTTTGGGGTCGACGGTTCTGGGGTTGGGGCGCTTACGGCTTTGGCTTTAGGATCAGGGAGTTTAGGTATTGAGTTTTTGGTTTTTTGTATCTACCCAGACCTTCCAAAATCCCTTAACTAAGGAATATGCCCTAAACTAGACTAGGGATCCCTATCATAGGGACCCTTAGGGGGGGTAAGGGGGAGGGGGGTAGGGGACTACACTTCTTTAAATAGGCCTTATTAGATCCTTATTATGGGCATTAAAGCCCCCTACCCCCAGATCGGAAGAGCGTCGTGTAGGGAAAGAGTGTAGATCTCGGTGGTCGCCGTATNCAAAACACTCAAAACTCCAGCGCATAAATGACCCCCCTAAGGGTCCCTATGATACGATCATGTAGCGTATATTCCTTGATTAATCATGCTGCAAGGTCTGGGCCCTAAACTTCTATAGTAAAGTTTATAGTGACCCTCAAAGAAAACCGGAAACCCGTTAAAGAAACACTTTAAAAGAACCCTAAGCCCCTCAATGCTTCAGGTCCTTCATTACGTTCGTTGCGGCCGGGAAGCCCTCATGAGAAGGTGCTGAGGCCTCTCGACGATGCGCCCATGAACTCTGAGCCTTTGTTTTTAGCTCGAGCGTTTGTGCTTTTAGGGTTCTGGGGTTCAGGTTAGGGTTTAGGGTTTATGGTTGTTTCACTTTAGCTTTTGGGCTTCGGGGCTTTTAGGGGTTTGGGGGCTTAGGGTTTCGAGTCTTGGGTTTAGGCCTAAAACACATTCGGAGTGGAGGGATCAGGGGGTGTTACGTCTCGGGCTCTCCATTTGTTGATTGGGGTGGGGGGTTTACTGATCAAACCTGTAAACCTTACACCCTGAACCCCTAAACCCTAAACCACCTGAGACCTTTGCAGGACCTGCAATACACTTCATGATCTCGAAATGTCGAAGAAGCCTTCTTGGATGTTCATCGGACTTGGTAACTAGGGTTGTTGACAAGGTAAGCAGACTTACAACCACTTATAGCCACCGTTAAAGTACTTAAAGCTGTACTTACTATGTCGCATGAATCCATGAACCTTTAAGTTTGGACTTGTGTGAAGTGATGGGAAGGCAGCTCCTTGAAGCTGAGCACCGATGTGGTGCATTATGCTTCTGTGGGATTAAGAGTGTTTGACGGGTGTGGAGGGCTAGGGTTCGGGCTAAGGTTTTTACGCTTCCGTGTATACGGTTCGGGGTACATTGTGGAGAGTTTAGGGTCGCAGTTTACGCTTCCGGTATCAAGGTTAAGCTCGTAGGTGGTGGTGTAAAACTGAAAGAACATCCATTGATGCAAGTACCCCGATTCGACATTCCCTCTACTACAAACGGGTCCCTCACGTTCTGAAACTCCCAGTCATACTAGAGTTTAAGGATTGGGGTTTAGCTTTGACGCCAGGCGCTTACGCCGACAAGCCTTGCCGCTCGAAATGCTTGCCGTGGAATTGAGCGGGGTCTACGGATACATCCGTCACTTCTAGCACAGACACACATGGTTCTGCACATGTAGATCCCTGACGCAACTGCGCCAACTAGTTCTAGCTTAGCTCGAGCTGGCAGTCGGTTTAGGGTTTAGGGTTTAGTATGTGATTCCAAAAGGATTATGAACACTTTCAGCCTGAACAACTCGAGCAAAGAAAACCCTTATACTCAGATCTAGAGGTTCCGGGTTTTTGGATTAGGGTTCAGGGGTTATAGGGGTTTTTGGGATGTAAGGATTGGGTACCTAGAACCTCTAGAACCTCAAACCCTCAAGATATCAAAGAATTCACTGGGTGCCGTGCAGATATGACTTCTCCAAGGTCTTGAAGCCAAAATAGTCCTCCCGGAGAAGCGACCAATACCCCTTAATTAAGGTGTATAGCTCAAATTATAGGGGCCTTCCTATTATGGGTTAACCTATGTTCCTTAATAAAGGGTATTGAGCTCTGTGTGTTTCAGTTTTGGGGATGCTTGCAAACCCTAAACTCTTAACCCTGCACCCCCCACATCTTAACCACACTCTATACCCCAGACTCTAAACGGCTAAATCCTACACCAGACTGGGGGGTCGACTTCAAAAACAATGCATGATGTAAGGACTATAGTATACCCTAGTTATACAGGAACTACAGGGTAATATGACTACTGTACCCTAAACCCTAAACCCACTACTAACATCTACTGACTCTTCGGACCCCAAGCCCTAAACCCCAAACCCTAAGTTCTCAACCCTAAACCTTAACTGTGAAATTCGGGTTTAGGGTTTAGGGTTTAGGGTTCAGGGTTTAGGGTTTAGGGTTAACATGTCTGTCTGGTTCTTCGTAGAGAATGGTGGAATGGATTATGGAGACCATTATTGTGGATTATATAGGGACTACTATACGGATCCATTCCCCCATTCCCTACTAAGCACCAGCTAGTTCTGGTTCAGGTTCAGGAGGATCCCTATCTCTCGGCTCGACCAGCCAAGCTGCATAGTCATAGTCGCGCTTGTAAACCTCAGGCTCCGGGTCTGCGGGTGTAGGGTTTGAGGTGGGGTTCCTGTAAGGATTCCTTGAATGAGGGATTTCTGTAAGGGCTGGGGGTTTAGGATTTCAGGTTCCGGATTTCGTGTCTAGGCTTTAGGGAGATGGGGAAAGTGACGACTTTGGGGGTCGAGGGGGTTGAAACTTTAAAGTTGTGGGGTTTAGGGATTTAGGGTCTCTGCTGCCCCAAAAACCTTCAACTGAACAGGGTCTTGGATTTCGGCTCGGGGGATAAGGTTTAGACAACAGATTTTCACGCGTGTGGAGACATGCATACATACATACACACTTAGGTACATACGCACGGACATATGTACATGCTCCCAGTGCTGCGGCTACTGCGACTACTGCGACTGCTGCTTGTCCTACGACGACGACTACTACTACTGCTGCCGCTACTACTACCACCACTACCACTAACGCTAACAACAGTAATAACAACAGCAATAATAACAATAGATAAGGATAGTCATGATGATGGTAACAGTAGCAATAAAACTGAAAACTAGTTATACAAAAATGTACAACTAAGACGAACGGATAATGTTACATTGCAACCAGAAAAGCACAATTATCCATGCAGCAGTTGTAATACCAGCAGATGTCGTCGTCGTGCAGGTAATGAATAACAGAAACCGTAACCATTTTGATAATGAAGCGTAAACACTAGTAACAACAGCAGCAAGTTGACCATGATCATAACAAGTACCGACAGCCCCCAACCCTGCAAAAAACTGTAGGCAAAACCGCTACGGGATCCAACCCTTTAAATAGTAGGTTTCAGGACCCACAGGTAGTTTGACCTTAAACCCTAAACCCGACATCCTCCTAGATCCCTTGAAGGAACACTTAAAGGAACACTTGAAGTACCCGGAACCTTTGAAGGAACCCTTTGAAGGAACCCTTAAAGGATCAATTAAAGGAGCCCTCAGATCGCTAGGATGCCAGGAAGCTATCGCTTCATCGAGCTCCCCTGCCTTTTCGCGGACGAACTTCGCCTTAAGAAAAGCACCCGGAAATTTAGAGTAAGGATCATTTTCAGGGTTAGCTTTTGGGGTTTAGAGGCTTGGGTTTGTGGTTTGGCGTTTAGGTTGTAAGGTTTGGGTTGGGAATTTGAGGGCTTTGGGCCAGGAATGTCGTGGAGTGCGGGGGGCCGTTGGCGTTTGAGGTTTAGGAGCTTCTGGTTTCCTTATTCTGGTAATTTAATTTAACTTCCCTTAGCAAGCACCCAGGTTTTCAGCTCGGCCACGAGCGTGACTGGTAGTACTGTGTTGGGCTTTCTATCATCAATGTCACTGTTATTCTGACAAGTTCTACTTCTTTTACACTCGCCGAAACGTTGACAATGCTGACAACCCTGGACTGTGCGGTGACGGCCACACAATCAAAACATGTGCATGCACATTGCCAATGCCATCAAGGTTCCTTTCAGGGAACTCGACACGAAGGATCCTACGAAGGTATCAGCCTGAATATGTAGACAGACTTGAATTAGGGGTTTGGGAGTTTCAAGTTCTATCCCTAAACCCTAAACCCTAAACCCTAAACCTAGGGGTTTGGGAGTTTCAAGTTCTATCAACATAGTCAGGGCAAAGAAGGAACAACGTTAAGCACTCAACTCAGGACCCTAAATCCTACTCTCTTAGAGTTCTATACTTGGGTCTCGCATATTCTGAAACTCTCATGTCATGACCCCTTCGGGCAATTAGGTGGCCTTGATAATTACTATAAGGTTTCGAGGTATAGTACATTATATACAACGATGTAGTGCAAAACAGAAGCCACAAAACAAACATTTGAACCCTGACGCAGCCCTACTAAATGACATGAAATCCTAATAGGGTTTTGGGTTTAGGATTTAGGGTTTAGGGGTTTAGGGTTTAGGGGTTTAGGGTTTAGGGGTTTAGGGTTTAGGGTTTAGGGTTTAGGGGGTTCGGGTTTAGGGTTTAGGGTTTAGGGTAGGACGAAAGTTTGACCTACTCGCTGGTTCGTCGAACACAGGCCCCCATTTCCCAGAAAATCGTAACAAACAGGACCCTCCACGGTTTAGGGTTTAGGGTTTAGGGTTTAGGGTTTAGGGTTTAGGTTTAGGGGGAACATTAAAGTAGTATCATTTTAAAACGGTGTATTAAACAAAAATCCACCGGCCAGTCCACGTAAACCGCACTTTTCGCTACTCCGCTACTCCGCAAGACGTCTTAAGACAAGAAGGGCCAGATCAAAACTTTTGTCCTCCCGATGTAAATCCTTGTAACCCGAAGAACGCCGCGACGACGTCCCTTGATCCTAAATCCTAAACCCTGTCAAAAACAAAATAACCGCGATCCTACAAATCCCGTACAGAACAAGTGCGGCCACTCGACCACCTCCTCAGAAATCAGCGATGCCTGTCGGCCCTGCGTTCTCGTTGCTGTTGGGTTGTGGGAGTTTTCATGGCTTGGGATACAGGGGCTTTGAATTTGGGGACATGGTTTGGGATCGAGGGTATACTTGGACCCTTCTTAGGGCTCCTTCCTCCTTCCATCCCTAAACCCTAAACCCTACACCCTAACAAACCTACCCTTCTTAGGGCTCCATACTCTTTCTATCCCTAAACCCTAAACCCTAAGGAACCTACACTCTTAGGGCTCCTTGATGCTTCTATAGGTCTTTTATAAGGGTGGTGATCTTGCGGACTTTGGGATCTGAGGGTTCGGGAAGGGGAGCATGTTGGGTTTGGCGTCTAGGGGTTGATTTAGGGTTTAGGGCTCAGGGTTTAAGATTTAGCCTTCAGACCCAGCGTCCTGCCGCAGACCAGCGGGTGGGGCGCGCATCGTTTTTTTACGAGGTTTTGTGGTTGCAGAGGCACGAAATCGATGGGGCCTCCGGTATTTTGGGCTCNTACCAGCACATCCACTGTCGCAGCATCCATGGCCCAAGGATGATAACGTCCGTGCTACCAGCACATCCACTGTCGCAGGTTCCATGGCCCCAGGATGATAACGTCCGTACTACCAGCACGTCCACTGTCGCAGCATCCATGGCCCCAGGATGATAACGTCGGTGCTACCAGCACATCCAATGTCGCAGCATGCATGGCCTAAGGATGATAACGTCCGTGCTACCAGCACGTCCACTGTCGCAGCCTCCATGGCCCCAGGATGATAACATCCGTGCTGCCAGCACATCCACTGTCCCAGCATCCATGGCCCAAGGATGATAACGTCCGTGCTACCAGCACATACACTGTCGCAGCATCCATGGCCCAAGGATGATANGCTGCCAGCACATCCACTGTCCCAGCATCCATGGCCCAAGGATGATAACGTCCGTGCTACCAGCACATACACTGTCGCAGCATCCATGGCCCAAGGATGATAATGTCCGTGCTACCAGCACATCCACTGTCGCAGGTTCCATGGCCCCAGGATGATAACGTCCGTGCTACCAGCACATCCACTGTCGCAGCATCCATGGCCCCAGGATGATAACGTC